>VWZE01006809.1:899609-968760 GCA_013396675.1 Eubucco bourcierii | reverse complement strand
GGGGGGGGGGGCCTTTGGCTGAACACACTGTATCTTCTAATCAGAATTAATATGCTTGATTCAGCCACTATTCCTTTATTTGGATCTAAATGTTCACAAAATCAGCAGGGATTTCTTTTTGCCCAATCCTGCTGCAGATGGAAATTTCCATACTACAGTTCTGCAATGACTGTAAACAGGAGACTGGTTTCAACATCATCAGATCTTAACCCTTCATATAAAGAACAGTATCTGAAAAATTTGTAGGGAAGGGACAGCAATCCAGCAAGGGTACTGTGCAAAAAAGGAGGAACTGAGACTGTGAGTTATATCTCTGTTCAGCTCCCCATTCTTAAACTCTAAAGAAGACAAGGGGAAAAAAGGGGTGGAGGGGAAGGGAAAAAATAAAGTCACTAATTTTGCAGAAGTTAACACTTATTTGTCAAAGGATGCATCTCCTCCTTAGTCCTGCTATATATTAGCTTGTACATGACAAAGTAAACAAGTCATAAGGAAAAAAGCCTATACAAGTACAGGATTCATTTCAACTCACCTCCTAGTTCAAAACATGCAAAATCTTGCTATGCTCTTACAGCAGTCTGAACAAAACCAAAAGTCTCTTTCTACTTCTAGCATATTTTTGCCACCAAGGGAAAATACTAAAGTGATTCAAACAAGGGCTACAAGGATGATTAAAGGACTGGAACATCTGCCTCATGTGGAAAACCAGAGATCTGCGGCTGTTTATCCTGGGAAAGAGAAGACTGAGAGGGGATATAATTAATGTTTATAAATATCTTAAAGGTGGGTGTCAAGAAGAAAGGGGCAGTCTCTTTTCAGCAGTATCCTTCAGTAGGACAAGGGGCAACAGGTACAAACTGGAACACAGGAAATTCTACCTCAACATCAGGAAAAACTTCTCCACTGTCAGTGTGATGTAGCACTGGAACAGACTGCCCAGAGAGGTCGTGGAGTTTCCTTCTCTAGAGACTTTCAAAACCCATCTGGATGTGTTCACATCCAAACCCCATGGATGTGATCCTGTGCAGCCTGCCCTAGGTGATCCTGCTTTAGCAGGGAGGTTGTCCTAGATGATGTTTCAAGGTCCCTTCCAACACATACCATTCTCTGATTCTATGATTCAGTCTCTGTGGTTTTGCATCCACTATGTAAACAGCACGACTCATCTGCACTGCATCCACTATCAACAAACCAAGCATCTATCTCACTCGTGAATTGAAATCTATGAAGTCCCCTGTCACTGACAAACCCAGATATTACCACATCTTTCCAAAATAAAAGGAATTTTCTTCCTTGCAGAGGGATTTGCTTTTAATTTTGTGCTTGAACCTAACCAGAGGGGGCTGGCCCTATGCGAGTACCAGTCCATTTAACTCCTTGTCTGAGTTTGCAGTCTATGCATATTTTAAAGTTAATATTTATTTGACCATTTTGACTTCCTTTTGAATTCTGCAAGTTTTTACTGGACCTCATTTCTCTAAAGTAGCAGTGGCCTCTGCAAGTTAAACCTTGTGTTTTCATACACATTAATACTGATACTTTTTGAGACTGAGGTTTTAATTATTTTGTATTAAAAGTGTCCCCCACAAAAACATCTACTTTCATACATGTGGCAGCAGGGGCTATGGTTTGCTGCTGAATTATTGCACAGATATGAACACACTTCTCCAAGAAAAGATCTGTAATTGTTTAGTGGTTGGGTTGCTGGCAGAATTCCCTGCCTGGGGCTGTTTTTATAAATAGGCCTAGGGACAAACAAACAAGCTACTAATAACAAGTCGACTGTTCTGTTTTGAAGCAACCCTGCTTTGTGTTTTCTAGTACACAAGAAGCTCAGATGGCAAATATAGCAAAACCCGTGGTAAGAAGTAAGGATACATCATGCTAGGACTCAGTGGCACATCTATTTCTCTGAAATGTTAAAACTTCAGTTCACCAAAATAAGCTTAAACTGAGGGAAATACACAAGGCTCTGTATGGCTGTGCTGTTTGAGACCTCCACTTCCATAAGGCAAAATCGCTTTTTAGAAGACACCACCTCCAGACAGCCTGGTAAAAAGCTAAAGCAAGTTGGTACTCCTTACCACTAGTTCTTTTCACTATGTACCACTCACATTTATATCAGACACCTGGTCAACACTGAGGACATCTCATTTGATTCTTAGGAAGTTCTCTGATTTGTTAGGAACACTAGGGTATCTAATCAGAGCTTTTACTGAGAGTTTCTCTTTCTATGGGTAACCTGTTGGGTACTTAACCAAGAGCAAAGGCCAGATTTTCTGCCACCTCTATTTCAACCTCTTCAACCTCTTCATTTTGGTGATGAGACCAAGTATCATCACGTTGCAAAATTTATATCTTCTTGTTAAAGTTTTGTGAATGTGATTTAGTCTTCCTAGATAAATACTCAAACCTGTTTATTGGTTCTTGGTAGCTTTCTTTGAGAAAGATACTCTGATGCATTTCTCTAGTATTTCATATACTTCTTTCTCTGTCACCAACTATCTATCATGTCAGCAAAATATATTTTTCACCTTTGGCCTCAGAAGCTTGCTTGTTACTAGACAGTGGAAGCCAGAAGCATTTACAGAAGAACAACCCATTCTCATGCAGTAACTCTTCCAAGCAGTGTACCTATACTAAATTATTTTAGAGGAAGGTAAGGAAATTAGACTCCTTACTCTTTTAAATTTCTCTTCTGTTGTTTGAGTCTTCTCTCCTGTTGCTCATCTCTTAGTGTGAGGATGATCTTCATCAGACTCTATCGGTCCTGGCTTCCTTAGTGTAGACATAACTTGGTTGCCTGCTGCCCATTTTCTCTGCTATGCTTCCTCTTGGAGCAGCTTATTTTTCACTTTACACAATTTCACTGGGTTTGCTTTGTCATGTCTTTAGTATCCAACCTGGAGAACATACTTTGTGCCCACAACCCACCTGAAAGACTTAGCCCTCTTACCTCTTTCCTTATGTCACTCAGCATTAGCAGCTTAGTCTGTGAAAACAAATCCTCTTCTTTGTGGATAAGAAGAGCCACTTACACTCATCCTTCCCCTTTGTTTTCTCCTCTCTTTGGAGGAAAGATCTAGCCAGTTCTAACACCACTTTATGTGATGATGCAGGCAAGAAGATGAAGTCTAGTGGACCATATGCGATTGCTACCGAGGTGAGCACTTTTCTGATAATAGGCAGAAACGATGGAGTCAGCATGGATTAAGGACACAACGAAGCGCTCAGCATTTATGGCAATGCACTGACGCAGCTCAGAGTATGTGCTGCAGCCCCAGGGGAAGCAGCATTAACATTGCTAGCACAGATGAAAAGACTCTAGGTAACAGCGTAAAACACATGTTTTCCCTGAAGAAAACCCTCTCTGGTCCTCATAACAGTAGAGCAGAAAAAGGAGCTGGTAGGAATAACAGTTGAAAGGGCAACAGCTGATTTCTCTTCAGAATCACCAGCCACACAAACAGTTCCCTTGGCACAACAAATGCCAGGCAGCCTTCCCACAGAGTGCCCTCATAAATCAGCTTCACTGCCATGAGATGAATTTATACTTGGTTGAATTTCCAATGGTCAATAGTCTGCAACACAGAACTATCACAGATTTCAGCAAAGCACAACTTCTCAGGCCTCCACAGGATGGTGGGGAGCTGAATAGACACCAAAAGAGGCAACAGCTTCCTCTCAAAGGGATCCAGATGGGCAGGTGAGCCAAAGGCAATGCCAGGTGAGGGGCTAGGCAGCACTTGCTCTCTGGATAAATGGACTACAACAGGGCTGTTATTCCAGAAACTTTTCCAAAAGCACTAAATCCATAGGAAAACAATAAACAACAACAACAAAACAACAAAAATTCTTACTAAAGCATAGGCATCACAAATAAATTAAACCTCTCACTACGCTAGTTTACACGCAGGCAAACAGCTTTGCTCTTGAAATCCTGCTGCTTGCCAGCAGGCATCTAACAGCACGAGAAAACTTTCAGAGCACCTACTCACACAAGGGGAGGGGGGGGAACACACACCATTCTTTTTTTCAGCTTTAACAAAACCAGTTGCTTCTGCAAGTTTCTGCTGTCCTGCTATATCACAGCTGCTCCAGCCCCACCATCAGCTTCAGCCAATTGTAAGTCACCAGTTTTTCAGCACACAATACAGCTGAAACCAAATTCAACTGGTAGCACCATAGGAAACAAGTAATTATTTGACCCAGTCTTGTATTAACCTTCTACTTCTCTTCAATATCACCACTGAAAAATGACAGCTCTCACCCTTCAAAGAAACCAGAAAAAAAGAAATAGAAAAAAAAATTAAAGAGGCAAGATAGGGAAGTTTATAATATGTAACAGAAGGGAAAAGGAAACAAAGCTTTTAAAATTACTCCAAGCATTATCAGCTTCTCAAGCCAGCTGGAGAGGATCCTAAAGGTGTATTTGAGCAAATTCTATTTCAAATGAGCACAGCTTCTTTCAAAAATTATATACCCCATCAATAAAAGATGTGTGAAAAACAGGTTACCCTAAACAGAGGGAGACCATGGTATAAGCAGTCTCATCTCTAAAGATCATGCTGTTTTAGAAATCACCAAACATCTTACCCTATCCACTTGCTTCAATCACTCTGTCATATATTTAAAGCTCTAGACAGCTACTACTGCTGCAAGAAACAGCAATGACCAAATACGTTTGATACTGTCTTAACAATGTGGTCAGATAATTAGTTTGTATTTCTGCATGAAACTGATCTGTTTTCACTCACAATTCTACACTAAGAGATCTATCTATAGGCTACAAAACCTGCAGCAAGCATTACATAAATTCTTAGCAAACATAAGCCCTGCTTTAGTGGGTTATCATTCAACAAATTTTGTTGGGTATTCCCCTCAGATGTAAATATTTTTCAAGTTGACTTGTAGATTTTTCAAGATAAAAAAGGCAAAGTTAGAAAAATTTATTTCTTTATCAAAATAAAAACCACCACAACATTGAATTGAAGAGATCTACCACTGTAGACAGGGTTTCCAACGGAAGCACAGGTCTGTCTTGTGGCATCTGCATGAAACTCTTCCCAACTCTGGCTTAGCAATAAACCAGAAAGCTGCAGGAAATATCTCAGTTTCTTAGTGAGTCCTTCCAAGACTTATTTTGGACACAGAAAACTCTCTGTTACCCCCTGCACATCCTCTTGCTTTTTCTCTTTGCCATATTGGGCCACTATCAGAGATTAGAATAAGGCAGGGTCTCTGCTCTCTCTTTTGCTGGTATGTTGAGCAGCATGGAGAACAACAAGGAATTTCAAGTCCCTAGTGCAATGAAAAGCAACAATCTTTACACCTAGTGAAACCTAGGCAAACAACTCCAATATGTTTAAGCTAAGCCAGTCACTTTGCAAAGGATACCAGGCTACTGGGCTCGTTCCCTAACAGAAGCACCAGAATACCTCACTGAGAGGACTAGATAACATCAGTGACTGGGGAAACAGAAATTGAGTTAATTTGATCAACTTAAAATAATTAATTTAGCACACTCTCTAAATTATGTACTTGTAGGCTATGTCTAAAACTTGAATATTCAACAGCTGGATAGAGACAAACCAAGGTGCACCTGTCTTGAGAGGTTAACTAGGATCTATCATTGTAACACTGCTATGGATAAAGCATGTGTGATTAGAACACGCATCAGGAAGCCCCCAGAGCAGAGCATAAGTTTAATACCATATATATTTTTATATATATTAGCATTGCAAAAACTTATCTAGAGTAGTGTGTACAGTTTTGGTCACCTTCTGAGGAAAGGTTAATTCAGCTGTGAACAGGTGTGCCAAAAGACTATTTTGAGGATGAGAGGAACACAGAGTCTCTCTTGTGGGATGTGACTAAAAAAAGCCTGGCTCACTTAGTTTCACACTTGACAGCTGAGACTGTATGTGATCCTTCTCCGAAGTTACGTAAGACGCATAAACAACAACAAGGGAGAAGGGAGATAAAGAACACTTTGTGGGTGCAATTAGAAAACTGAAACTGATTGTGAATAAATTTAGCTTGGAAATTAGGCAGGGAAAAAAAGTGGAATTCTGGAGGAAAGCTTTAATGGAAGAAGTTTATTACAGAGAAGATACGATGGGACTGCCCACATGATTTTCCTACAGAAGCAGGAAATGCAAATAAACAGCAGGTTAAAGAAGCATCCTTCTTGCTTTGTGTCTTTTATAGAGTAAGAAGAGAAATTAATAATAACTACTTCTAGCATTTTTTTCTAGGCTCAAGAAGTTCTGCTTGTATGGTAGACATAATAGCTGGTAGATCTGGAGAACAGAAACAGTTCAGTTGGCTAACGATCAGGAAAGGTTGTGGACATGTAGGCATTGTATTTATAACAAGGTGGTCAACATGAAACTATAGGATGGTACAGAAAGGTTAATTCTGGATTGTTTTCCAAATTTGGAAAGAGACCAGTACACAACACGTGGCTACATGTCAGAGAGTGACCCTTTTAGTGTTCAGAGTAGCTCAACCATATTCTTTTGCTAAAGCTGCATCAAAACATACTAAACCTGTTGTAAGAAGTTCTTGCTGCCTAATGCCATGCTTTTAGTCCTTCTCAAATGTGCTGCAAGGTTTATATGCAAAAACACACATGGAAATGTGCAGGCACACCCATATACCTACATACATGAAAAACATGGGATACTATTCATAAAAATGTATCATCTGCTTACACAAGAGTCTCAAACACCCCAGCATGTGAGGAAGAGCTGTATAATGACTTCAAAGTGGAATCAGGATGATCCTACCTATGTAAACTAATCACCAGGTAGAAATTATCTCCGTAATCTACTGAATAGCCTGGAAAGAAGAAACAAATAAGCAAACACTACTGTGAATCTGAAAGAAATTACTTTTTAATAGATTAGAGAAGCTCAGAAAGAGGAAGGAAAAGTTTTAAAAGTGAAATTACAAGTAAACAGGCTAAAGAAAGAAGAAAAAAAACCCCCAGCAACCTTCCTGTAAATGGATGGGAGAGGGAACATAGAAATATACAGCACTGGTATTTCAACCATTTGACCAGCCATCACCAAGGTTCCTACCTTCACCTCTCTCATCCACCTGGAGGACTGCTTTAATCACATCTTGTTAAACCAGACCCCAGCTGAGAGAACGCTGAACTGATCTGTCAGCATCTTTCCAGGTTCAAACCACAATTCCCATGGTGGGGCTGTCTTTTGCAGCATACACTCCTCCTCAGCTCTCCCCAGGGCTCAGGGAAAGCCGGCTCTCCAGAGGCATCAGTTTGGTGACCTGTCTCATAAAATACGGGGAGTAACTTCCATTGCTCCCTCAGCAGTGCTTTTCTGGCGCCAAAAGCATGCTGAAACACTGCTTTCCCTTGCATACAACTTGAGTAACAAAAGAGCAGATGTACTCAGCTGAAGGTGAGGCTATAGTTTCCCATCCCTTATTTAACGCTGGCTTATTTTCATCAGCTTTAACAACAGTGACTTGCAGAGAAAGGATGTTTTATGTGGAACCATAAGCTCATGGTGCTAACTCAGATATTTCAATTCGACTTTATCCACAAATGAAGGTATAAATCCCTTGATACAGGAGTCT
Organism: Eubucco bourcierii; assembly: GCA_013396675.1. NCBI lineage: Eukaryota > Metazoa > Chordata > Aves > Piciformes > Ramphastidae > Eubucco > Eubucco bourcierii. The sequence continues at coordinate 961,152 of VWZE01006809.1, read as the reverse complement.
GGCAACATGTCTCATCGAAGGTACACTCCTGAGGCCAAAGAGATTCAGGATTGATATTATATAGGAAAAGCTCCATGTAAAGTCAGTGCAGAATCAGCAGTAGAGTGGGCCAAGACATGTGCCAGTGCTGAATTACCTAGAAAAGTCTGGCTTTAAGCATGCTGGGGTTTTTAGCTTAGTTATAACATTAAGGAGCCTCTGAGCTCTACTTTCCAGATTGCTACAGACTTGGGCAAGTTCCTTGATCTATTTTTTTTATTTTCAATCTTCAAATCAGAAATAATTATACTTTCAGGGCAACATGGGTGTTATTAACCCAAACATTTCTCCTAAGGACTTTGAAATTTGCAGGACATTGGAGGAGGGCAGTGCATTAAGGGTTATTATGTTAGGTTGTCTCTCTCATCAGGCTTTTCTCTTGAGGAGATTTAAAGCAAACACTTGGATCAAATACCCCATCAATTAAAACCTGGATATTCTCCAAGAGTCCACTTCTTTGGAAAGTTCAAATAAAGCAGGTCTCCCTGTGTTTAATGGTCAAGTGAAAACTTGAGCGAGGCTCAAAACATGGGGAGCATTGGAATCTTATATGTGCCTAAGACTCAACAGTCTGAAGATTAGTGATATTTCATAATAATTCATATTCAGAGTGATTATGGCATAGATTCTTTACTTGATTCACTAGGAACCCCTCCAAACCAGGACCAATACAGGTGGAGTGCTACAGTGGCACTTAAGTTTACACAGAATGAACAAACCCACATTTTTCTCTAGACACAGAGAAGTAAGCCATTTGTGTCCATTCAGGATCTCACAACACTTGACTTTAGAAAATTAATTTTGATTCTGTTCCACACATTGCATTTTTTTGGCAAAGGTCTTCCTAACAGGTATTCCAGATGAAGTAATTTTCTTGAATTCCTGCATAGTTTTCCTAGTAGTGCTAAGCAGCAGTGAAAAACCTAGTGATCTCTGTGCCAGATGTATCTGTATGTCAATCTGTAAGGTATGATATATGGCAAAACTTAACTTCTGAAGCCCTTCAGAGATCTTTATATGGGAAGGTTCCAGAATTTTCTCCACATACTCTCTACCCAGCAAAGTAACTAAGTGCCAGGACAGTGGAGTGAGTGCTACGTGAACCCTTCAAGATGAAGATCAGAGTTGAGGTGTTAGGGTCAAGACTGACATGTTTTATACTTCAAGGATATCCTCTTTCTCTACAGCCCTGACATGTGGAAGGAGAAGAACAGCTGGATCCCAGATAAAGCAAACTTGTGGTTAGGAGGTTATACTGGTGCTTGCAGTCTGGCTAGACTTGGTTTTAACTACCAAATCAGCTGTATTTTTGGACTCGTAAGGAAATGAAACATTCATGCCCTGATTCAGAAACTAAGGCTTTGGACAATGTTTTAGATGACTATTAATGAATTAGCAGCAATAGCTGAGTTTATGTTTGATTGAATTTCTATGATCAGCTTAATGAATACATACTTAGAAAAGACTTAACTTTGGTACAAGATTAATATTTGTACTTAACTTTGCCTTGAAGTTATACATAAAATATAAAAATGTTTTGCGCCAGTCATCATCGCTTTACATGCAATTTCTCAACAATAAAAAAATCAAGAGCAAGAAAATGCAAGTGCTATTGCCAGAATAATATTAAATTTCCTTCCCAAAGCTACAACCTCCTATGTAGCCCAGACAATGTGCCAGACCAAGAATTTCAGCTCCATCCAGCCAAGGTAGGTCCTGTTCCTACACTGATGTTACAGATCCTTTTTCAAGCAGTAAAATCACACAGTCAGACTCTTGGACAGCAGCACTGAAAAGACTGAGGAACAGAGTATCACAGAAAGGAAAAGATGAACTTCACAAGGCCTATTTTTAATTAATTATCAGATGGAAATTAACCTTTCTTGGAACTTCTGGAAGCTTCTTGGAAAAATCAGGCTTTCCTCAGAACTGGCCTTGTGTGCAAACTGGGATAGATAGAAGGTTTCTTCTGTTAAATAGATAATGACAAACTCTGACATGATGCTCAGGAAAAAAAAAAAAGTAAATCACCATGATGATTGAAAAAAAAAATCTAGTTAAGTATATGGGTAGGTTTATACACATAAAACTCCTCATATATTATGCAAACATACTTAAAACAGTTTGAATTTCCAAATCCTCAGCCTGTTCACAAAGGCATACTTCATTTAAATGACTGTTATAAATCCATATAAAGTACAAGGCTTAGCCTTATAACTGTCTCTTGATCTCACATAGTTACCAGGCCTCTATTTAAACAAAATATGGTCTGTCAGGATTCTGTTTGGCCTTCTTATATTTTGTCTTTACATCGGGGATGTGAAAGAGAAAGCCTGAATGCATCTATTCTGGTTTGGGCACCTTGCCAGTACTCACAGAGATATTTTAGGTTTTCTGGCTCACAGTGAGTTCAACCTTTTACCTGCCCCTCCATTTAGACTCCCAGAAGAAACCACAGCTACAGAATTACAGTTGTAAAACAATTAGAATAGCAGAGAGGATGAACCATAGCAGCAGCCATATATTATGACTCTACCCAGGCTTCACTCTCCCACTTCTATCACAGATTTCTTTGATCAAGTATTTTGCACAGTCCTGCTAAATGTGGTAAGATCTGAGGTAAACAGCACTGTAAAGGTTGTCTGCAAGAAAAGAAAGCTATCAGCAGAACATCCACAGGTAACTTAGCTGACAAATTATTGCACAACTGGGATGGGGGGAAAAAAAAAGGAAAAGAAAAAAAAAAGCTGCTATTTTGTTATCCAGCACAAAATGGATATGGTGTACTGCTAACAGTGCATCCTACCCTATTATACACTCATGAGTTTTAGGTGGTTCCTGCTCCCATCCCCCCTAACTTGCAGAGTCATAATGAAAACATAGCATTTTTATCTTGTGCAGAAATATTGCCTCCAGCTTCACCACCACTGATGACAGAGGTTTCAGTGATAACAGTGAAAATATTCCCGCTAAGGTAAGTAACAGCAGAATCACAACCAGTCAATCTAGTGGTGAGCAGCTCATATATATAAACCAGCAGGTTCACCCACTCCTTGCTCTGCACTGAACAGGTCATTCAAGGAAAAAAAGTACTCTTCAGATCTCCTTAAATGCTAATTGGGTTATCCCCCCTGAAACAGCAGGAGCCTTGTGGCTCCCAACAGCATTAAGTATCCCACCCTTGGGCAGCCAAAGTCATCAAAATTTCTGAAAAACCTAAAGGTTTCCCAGGTCTCAGGAATGTATACAGAACTAAAAATCCTTTCCATAAAGACCTAACATGAAAGACTTTTGATCTTTGTATTTCGTGACCCTGATGGGGTTTAGAAACTGTCTAGAGATAGCAGATAGTGCTTCTGGCTGGGGAATACTGCTGAGGATGTGTTTTTTGTGTGAAGGTTACAGTGACTTTGGGAAATCACAGGATTACAAAACCAGGAAAATATAACAGAGAGAAGCCTAATGTGAAAAGTGGAAGACTGAGAAGAAGATATTTTGGCAACATGCTCAAAATTAGAATCAGCAAAGATGTTTAGGATTCACTGTGAAATGAAGTTCCCAGCCCAGTGCCAGAAAGTTGGATTTCCACACTATAATGATAAATATCTTCAGCAGTAAGTGCTGAAAGGTCAATCTTGTCTGTCAAAATAGAAGCACCAAAATGGACATTTTATATGATGAACTTGATTTATGATCTGAGCCACAGTCTTCAAGGCTGTCTTCATGGTAACTTTCACAGCACTGAATTTACGTATTGTAACTAAAAAGGGATAAATCTAACTCCTTGATAAACCATCCTATCTTTCTTCATTCTCACTTTTCTGCAATGCTACTAGCAATCATATTTCTATCAGTAAACATTTTTCCATCTTCTTTAACTCTGTTATAATTTTCCATATGAAATACACTCTGGCATAATCAGACTGTTTTTCAAGGTCAGTCATTGGTAGGAACAGGCATCTGTCTTGCAAAAAAAAGGCAACTGCAGTGGTATAATCAAGTTAGTAATGATAGGTCCATTGTATAATCAACAAATTGGTGTTTCTGCTGGCTATTCCCTTTCCTTTGGCTTTCAAAGTGGTTCTCAGTTCACTAAGCCATTTGTGATGCTTTTAGAGAGTGGACAAAGTAAACATCGGGACTTTTGCAAGTTGTGCTGCATTGTGCTGATAACTAATTGCACCTGCTGCATTTCACTGCAGAAAGAGCAACTTCTCAACATAAGTGTGATGATCTTTCAGGTACAAATGACCATACAAGTCCCCTGTGTATCATTTGTGTTTTCTGTTTCCTTGATGTGAAGTCTTTTCATCTCCAGGGGATCATGAATCTCATCATGGGTTGATAGCTTCTCTGTGTAGCTAAAATTCAGTGTGAAATGCAGCATAAATCTACACATTTTACTTTATGAGTCTCACTAACTTCACTAATTCCTTTTTCAATTTTTTTTTAAGTTTGAGTAGCTCTCATCCTACAGGATAAATGCTCTTTCTGAGGCTTGTCCTACCAAATGGTCATCCCTTCATCACCTTCTTTACCTGATGTTTTTCAGAGTGTAAGCAAAACACAGCGTTGCTATTTCAGCACTGTATTCAACTCTTGAGAGGAAATTCTGGCTTTCATTATGAATAAAAAAACTAAATGTGCAACTTTATTCTATCTTATTTATGCTATATAATTGATTAGTAAATCACTTCAGCCTGGTCTATATTAGAGGACATAATATGTAAGAAAGTTACTTACATATTTCATATATAAGTATATTCACTTCAGCAGAATGTATTTTGAAATGCCACTAGTATCTGACATTCATAATTAAGTTTCCCATTCCCAATATTTAGACAATACCAAACAACTAGAACAAAAAAATTAACAGATCATTTCAAGCTAGCCCAGTAGTAAATTGCCATTATTAGTTACAATTGATGTTTGCTAAGTCCACGTCAACAAATAGCCAAGAAAGCCCATAGTGTTGAACAAATAAAGAAGAAACCTTCTAAAATTATCTGGCAGGGGCAGACTAACACAGAGGATTCCTGTTGTGGGAGTTCTCCTGTGCAACATGTACATTCCCAACGAGCAAGCCCAGGCATATTTGTTTTTACACAGTTGTTTCCACACCAAGACACATTTCCATTCCCCCCCTCCCTCCTTCTGCTTTTGTATTCCATCGTCCACACCAACAATTAGTGGAAGTGGCTGGCTGTGCCTGTTCACATTGTTTCTAGATTTTGTCTCCCACAGTGAGCTCTGAAGACCATGCATTATTTGGCATGACACGACTTGGGGGCCTTCTACAGCAATGGCTGTATCCAAGGAAGCAGACAGAGACAAGGAAGAAGAAAGTCCTAGTTACAACTATCTGGGACAGTAGGATTCAGTATGTGTTAATGTCTAGCACAATACCTCAGGTGATTGGACTGTAAATTACTTAGACTTATAAAGTGGAAAAAAAAAACAAACCCCATTAGAAATAAAAACAGCCTGAGGCCAAGATACAAAGTCAGCTTCTTGTTCTATTTGTTTTGTGGCAGTAAAACACAGGATATGAAATAGAAAATAATTTAATATAGCTAGAAACTAAATCCAGATGTTTTAACATCAGGTAGTAGCATATTCATAATTTTTTTTCTGATATGATTAAGTATCTATTGCATTTTCCATCACAGTTCATTTCTCTGCAACATGAGCAATTTGCCAGCTTGTATGCACACACGGAAGGTATTCAGTTTATAGTAAACAGCTGCAGCCAGGGCAGCTTCTCTGCACACACACAAGTTCTGCATTTGTGTCCTTAAATGCTTTTTAAAATCAACCTAGTCAACTGCACAGAACTTTCAAGACCATAAAACATAATCAAAGGGAACTATTGGAAATGAACTCTTAGAAATATCTTCTCTGAAAATGGATGCTTCTTTAGAGTGTATACCTCGTATTTCCTTTCATTTTGTTGATAAAGCCCTGAGAAATTAGAGAAATTTTACTGTTCATTCCTCCAAGAGGTGATCCTCAGATGTCCAGCCTGTGTATTCCAACTCTCATCCACAAAATTGTGTTTACTGATCACTGCCATTGATATCACCAGCCTTTGCACTATGTGTGTGTTCCTCTTCCTCAGTTACTTCAACTCAAATACAGTCAAGGCTAAAAGCTTGTTGTACAACTGATATGTAAAGGGAAATTTCAAAGACTAAAGTGACAGTTTGGGAGTTCCCCACCCCCCCACACTTTGTAAAATGACCAAGACTAGAACTCAGTCGGCTGGAAGTTAAGGACTGAAGCTCAGTTTACAGCTCAGCACAATGTACAAGCAGAGATATACACTATAGACAGGAATAGTTACAGAAATATACAAGTTAAAGGTAATACAGAAACACAACTCCCCTCCCAGAAATCAGAGACTCCAAGAGGGGCTCCCAACCACCCTTCCACCTTCTCCCCACCACTATACCTTACCCCAAGGTTTGCCCTACACACAAGGTGAATTAAGAGGCTCGGCCAGGGGAGTTAGAAGAAAAAATGTGGTTAGTGAAGATTAATTGGCAAAGAGGAGCCAGAAGCTAGACTGCCTGAGATGATGTGCCCACAGAGAGAGACAGATTGACTTATCTAATGTTTTGAATTCTTTTACCCAAACATCTCAGCAATCGTATGAGTGAAATAGACACCACCATGTTTTCCTTTCACAGCCTATAGTGTAATTTTCTCTATTAAAATATTCCAATTAGCCTCAAACCAGCACACCCCATCAGATTCTCACAGCCTGAGGAGCTACTCTATGTCCTCCCATATCATTTGAGGGTGGTGAGGCACTGGAACAGGTTGCCCAGGGAGGTTGTGGATGCTTCCTCCCTGGGAGTGTTCAAGGCCAGGTTGGATAAGGCCTTGAGTGACCTGCTCTAGTGGGAGGTGTCCCTGTCTATGGCTGGGGGTTTGAACTAGATGATCTTTGAGGTCACTTCCAACCTTACCATTCTATGATTCTATGATCTCTCTAGGAACCTCAATAAGCAGCAGCTCATGAAGCAGTATTGACACTGATTTGCAGAACCCCAAATACGTTTAAAGTCAAACACCTCTGCTTCATAAACATGCTGACAAAAAGTATATGCAGATTATGGCAGGGAAATAGATTATTTTCCTTTACAAATATACATTTTGGAAGTAAACTTACTATTCACAGTGAGTCTAAACACATTATATTTCCATAGTAGTTTACAAAACTTCAAAAGTTTGCACAGATAAAAACCACAAATAAATTTCCTCTCAAATTTTAAATGTTTGCAGCTTTTCCTCAAGTTATGTTGAAATGTTGAAGGGAACAGAATAGTAATTTATTTTTCAAGGCTTTATCATGTGTAATACTTGGTCACTGTCAGTCAAACATAAGGTCATACACAGACTTTTATTGTGTGTCACCGGAGATTGAGCTGCATGAAATATCAGTACTAGTTTCAGTCTTTATCATCAAGAGAACAGCTGCTATTTAGCTCTTCCCAAATTACTTTCTAGTACTGCTTTCAATCTCTGTTCCATTAAAAAAATCCAAGCTTCTGACTTGGATCTTGTTCAGTTTGTTTTTTTCTGGTGGTTGTTGTTGTCACTGTTGTTGGTTTGTTGTAGTTTTGGGGTTTTTTTCTATTTTAGTTATCAGGTGCAAGAGAATGTCATTGGGAGTGGAGAAGTAGGAAAACCAGCTTCTGTTTTGTAATGCAGGTATACATAGCAGAGAGGAAGATTGGCTTCTTGACAGCTTGAAAGACATAAAGCTCAGTTTTCAAATGTATTGAAGGACATCCTGATGCAAGTGGACTAGTTGGATCTTCCAACACTGCAAAGAGACCTAACGTGTCTTCATTTTTCTGAAAATCCCATCTGAAGTGCTATGCTTATTAGCACCTTCTTTTCTTTTCTCAACCTTATGAATGGCATTTCAAGTAAACTTGAGTCATCTGTTGTTCTCAGATTTTTGGATTTCAGTTTATAGACAGATGGACAGCAAAAGTGAATGAATTATCAAGGATTACCAAGTTACCACTCACTTGTTTTATCTGACAATATACACCAAGAAAATAAAACATGTTGGCTAACTAAGAGGGTATCGTAAGCAACATGTTTTAATTAGCACTCTGGTGGGACAGGAGGATGCACATTCTGTTAATAAAGCCAGCTGGTGAACAGTAGCTTGCTTTGCCTCAATTATCAGTTGAAGTTCACCACCATAGCTGATTAATACTGGGTGAAAACACTTTTGGTTTGTTAAGGAATGGAGACTACCCCACTACTCCATGTCCTTAAGTAGAGTTTCCTCCTCTATTGACTTCAGTGTTTCACAGCTAAAAACCAAAAGAGTTCATTTGGACAGCAACTTTGGCATGCCAACTGATGATGCCTCCACAAGTCCATCACAGTGAAAAAAGTCAGAACTCTAAGCATGCAATACAGAAGAAGAAGTAATTACAGTTTTTGGATTCCTTGTATCACTTTATAAAGAAATGTGCTGGTATGTACTCTCCTGCCTCTGCAGAGCTTAGAGCAGATACAGTCATTCACAAAACCATAAAAAATAAAAGGAAAATGTATAATTGGATGCCACTCAACTAAAAGAAGCCAATTAAATTAGCATTTACCTTTAACATCAACTATCTAAACAAAAGAGCAAAAAGAACAGCTGAATAACATCTAGCTCCCAATCATTTCAGGGTATAACCCTTATGTTTGAGTGATGTTGGATCAGCTTTCAGACAGCAGAAGCTCTCCATTTGCCCATTAAAAATGTAGAGTTGACCTAGGAATAGTGGAAGAACTAACCACAAAGAAGAGTATCAAGACCATGTTGGTATTTTCTCCTGGCAGCAGTATTGGGGAACACTCAGCTCTAGCAACCAGAAGTCAGCGGAATGCAGGAATGGAGACAGGATGTCTGCAAAGCCTTTGGAGGCTTCTCTAGGTTGAATATGGCTGATAAAGTGCCATTTCAGATGTCCTAAACTCCACCTGATTGAGTTCATAGACAACTAGATGCTAAATGGCTGCAGACATTTAGTTTCAAAAACTCTACTATTCAAGAAAAAAAGCCCAAACTAACATTTCACAGCTTTCAACAACCACATAGAGGGTGTGATAATTAGGCACATTCATTGAAGCACTACTTTTGATGCTGGAAGTTAATACAGTCTCCTGTAATTTATCCAATATCCTCAATGCTCAGCCTGCCTGATAAGACTGCCAAAAGAGTCCTAGCAGTGTTATTTTAGGGCACAGCATGACCATCTGCAGACATTAGACTTGAACCCTTCCACTTCATATATGTTTTCAAAAGTAAAAATACAGAATCATAGAATCCCAGGTTGTAAGTGACCCCAAGGATCATCTGATCATTCCTGGCAAAGCTATTCTGTATAGCAGAGGCCAAAGTTGAATGCTATTCCAGGTGCAGCACTGAGCAGAATGAGATAATAGCTGCTTTAGATCTGCTGGTGATGCTCTTGCTGATGCAACCCAGCATCTTCTTGGCTTTCTTTATACAGCACCACATTGTGCACTCACATTGAGCTATTTTTCGTTACTGACTTAGGTTGACCTTGTACATGCATCTTCATGGGACAAACACTGCAGGAGGAAGGTTAGGCTTAATGGTTAAGATAAGTGAACTAGGTGTCCAGACTTCGTAAGTCCAACAGTCACACTCCTGCACAACACGGAGCAAGTTGCTTCAGCTTTGACCATCTTGGTTGAGTATCAGTTCTGCAAGGACAAGGTAATTTCCTCTCACCAGTCTATAACATTTGTTAAGGCTTTAAACTTTTCAAAGAGTTTGTCTTCAGTAATGTGTTCTTATGCATGTATAGACACCTAGCTCAACAATCTTCAGTTATGGATGGAAAGAACACCGCACAAGATGCCTCAGTGTTTCAATATGGCATGCTGATACTTTAATTTTTAAAACTTTGTTTAATCAGCCATTCAGCAATCCAAAGCTCTACATCAAGGACTCTCCTCTGCCCAACCTCAGGTGATGCAGCTGACAGAGATTCAGACAGCCAGAGATAATTTAGTGCTGTTATCCCTGAACTGTCTTTCCTCATGCCTCTTGGTTTAGATCACACTTCCAGCATGATTAATACTCAGTAACAGCAAATACTCCTCTAATTAATTTATGCAAAAAATATGTCACCGCGTGATGAAAACCACATTCCAGAAGATGCAATACACTGCTGAGAAGCTGGCAAACTCCCATGCAGACTGTGATAACATTGACTAAGCACCTTTTAAAAATCTTTTCTTTACTTTCCCTTTCTTCCACAAGCCCTGTTGGGACTATTGTGCCTCTAGTTTCAGCTCCCATCTCCAAGCAAGCTTTTCCCAGAAATCTCTACATTACATGGCCAAATCCAGCTTCACACCTCAAATAGAAACTATGATTTTGGGACAAGATTAAACCACTCATGGAGTTAAATTCTTAGCTTCAAGAATCTTTCACTTGCCCAAAGGCAATGAGCTATGAAGTTGTGTAGTCTCCATCCGTGGAGACAGAAAAAATCTGATGGGACACCGTCCTGTGAAACCTGCTCTTGCTGACCTCCCCAGAAAGAGGACTGGGCTATGCAATCGCCAGAAGACTTTTACAACCTCAACTATTCCATGATTCTGTAGCAGTTACAGCTTTTAAAGACAATTACCAAAAGCATGACAACACAGGTTTAGCGAACATATTAAATGCACAACTATTTAAAAGCATAGAGCAGTCTTGAATCTGTGGAAACTTGTCAAAGATTATAGCTAGGTACTGAGAACAGTCAACATGATACTCATAAGGATTCAGTACATAATTCCAGATGTCTTTCCCAATCTCCATGTGCAGTCCATTCAAAAGAAGTGGCATGCAGGTAACAAGCCATTTCTTCCACTTGATGGGCTACTGCCAGTGCTAACAGCATGTTTAGTCCCTCATATGCTTACAATTTATATTTTCTATGGAGAGCTTGTCTTCACTGACATATTTCTTCATGTTTGGATTCAAATTTTACCCCTAATCTAGCTCACCAAGTACTGATTTCTCTAATTCTACTGAAAACATGTTTTCAAACTTTTCCAAAGCAATCAACAGACACTTAAATCTCACAAATCAGATCTGAACTTTAATCATTGGTTAAAGACCTCTAGTAAGTCTACAAGTAAGCAGGAAAATCCTGTGTTTTGTAGTGTTGTAAGCCAGTACTCTAACCACTCAGCTTTTCCTTCTCCTGCTAGCAGAAGCACAATATTTTCTTGTTTTCATTGTTCCAGTAGCATTACTGACTTGAAAAGATGAGATGAGAAACTGGCACAATGCCTGTTGTGAATAAATGATGATAAAGGGTTCATAATGTGGCATATAATGCTTATAATGCAAACACTTCCTCCTAATGAAACTCCAGATCTAGGAATGTGTTCTCCAGCAGCTTAAAAAAAGGCATAGAGCTCTATCACCCTGACTGCAAAAATAGATTAAGTCTTCAGCTTAATAGATTCTGTTTTTGGAGCACAAGGTCATGGAAACCCTTTGCAATAGTGTCCATAAGGTCAGAACAATCACAGTGTGTGATATAAATGACAATCATGAAACACATACTGCAGTGCATTTGCTTTGCACGCCACTAAGTCAGGCTTACATAATGTAATTTACTGTCATGCTAAATTATAACAAAATCTAAAGGATGCTATACACCATCCTATGAATTCCCAACATCAAACACTGAAATACTGTGTTATGTTTTGGTTCTCTGCCATGTTAATAATGCTTTCATGCTTGAGAGATTTCATATGCAGTTACATGCAAGCAGTTTAAGAGAGACAGTATTACAGAAGTAAACACTAAAACATAGTTCACTATATCCCAGTTTCTACAGCTACCTAAAGAGTGAAAACAGAAAACATTCTGCAGCAGAAACTGTAGCATAGGTCACTGTTAGTAGTACTGGAAATAGTTCAGCAGCAGTATAGCACTGTATCACCTCACCACCACTAATACTTTACAGTTATTGATGGTATCTTATATTGATGTTTACATATAAGTTTTCCTTTCCAGAAGAAATGTACTCTGTTTAAGATACATTCAAGTTGTCTTTTCTTTTTGTCATTGAAGACAGGCATAGCTCTCTGTTAAGCTGTAACACTTTCTTCAGTGTGTCTACAACGCATAGAAAACTGAGACTGTGTCCTCTGCAACCAGATCAGGGCCTGCAAGGAGGCTAATTGTCAGAGCTTGCTGAACAGTCTAGGGTAACACAGCCCACAAATGGGCTGTTTCTATGGCAGACAGACATATTCTGTGACATCTGTCTGCTACTGATTTCATCACTGATGCTTCATTTCTCTTGTAACCAATTCTGCTCTTTTGTTATTCCCTCTATGTGGGATGCCTTTTGATATAAATTCATCTATTCATCTCCTCCTCAAAGGGATGAGAACTATATGTGGTATTTCACTCAAAACGAATGTCCATAATTGGTTCTATCAACAGCCAGGCTGATGCAGTTTTGTCTCCTTTCTACTCCTATTAGCCCTGTCAAGCCAGCACACAGGCACACCAACCTAGTTCCATATATAAACAAAATTACTGTTGAATCCTGTCTTCAGGGTCAAATTCTGCTTTTAGTCACAGCTGAACAGCTCCCTTGAATGCAATGCAGTGCCCAGATGAAACTAGTCACAAACTGAGCCTTGTGGGTCTGTGAACAGGCACTGGAACCACCCAGGGATAGATCACTACTTTTCACTTCACTCCTGATCCTTCTAGGAGCATGACATTTTCCTCTGTTTCAGTAATTCCCAGTAAAAGCACAGAGTGAGGAACCTTCCCTGAGGCCAAAAGTCTCACCGTCCACATTTCTGTGAAATTTCTTCCACATTCATGACTTATCCCTCCAAGGAAATCCACATTCCTCTAAGCCTGCAGTCCTAACAGGCTCATAAAGGAGGTTTGGTGAGACCATTGAGGACCAGATTCTCCTACCAGAAAAAAAGCAATGTTTTACAGAAGCAGTATTTTTCCATAAGCTGATAATCAGTTTGCGTTATGCTTTAAAACTGAAAGGATTAACAGCTTCCTTAAGTACAGTGGTAGCTATTATGACCGCAAACATGAATCCTTTCTTTTTTCCTTCAGGCAGATTCCAATAGCAATCTCAACACTCCTGAGCAAATACCTCTCTTTTGCCCTTTTAGATCCTTAATATATCAGTCCTCTAGGGAGGAATTCAGATTTAACCTTCAAGGCCACGGAAGCTCAGGACAACATGGAGACCACCTTATGAGACCAAGGAAGATAGTTGCAGATATAATTTTAGGGAAGTGTTTCTCTCCTTTGTCTCTCTCTCCCCTCACTTCCTTCTCCCAAGAAAACTTTTTTTTTTTTTCCTTCTGTTTTCCCATTCCTGGATCACACTGGAGTCTGATTCCCTCATCTCCTTTGAAAAAACCGATCAGCTTATTCTTCATCTGTGAAGTGATCTCTAGACTGAAGTGCTGTTCTTATCAGCCCACTCGGCAATTACCAGGAGACGAGAAACACCATGCAAAAACTGTGACAGAACAAAATCATTTCACAGTGATTTATCAGGCATGCAGCCATTAATGACTTTGCAAGTGTTGGAGAGGCAGAGCCTGAGCCAAAACTAGCTGTCAGAACATCATTGTCATCTACTGGGTTAGAAATATCTAAGCCATCTGACGTTTCAGCCTGGGATCCCAACATAAAGACAGGCCTGGAAACAGCAACAGATTTGCACACTGAGGAGACTGTTTGAAATCACAGAGGCCAACAAAGAAACGGGATAATGTGTGCAGAGAGGCGTTTGTGTGTGTGACATTGAAAATAGAGGATCACAATCTCCAAGAGCATCCTCTAGCACATCAACTCTGATGTCATGGCTGAAGCATCAGAGGCAACTGCCACTGTACTGAACTGAAAGATGTTTTTACATTAATTTTCAGATGTTATTTTTGTCCTTATGTGAAAAACAACTTTGTTCTTTTGAATGAAAAGTCAGCTTGTGATGAATTTGGGAAGAAAACAAGGAAGTGCAAGGTTCTGCAATTTCCACCTGCTGGGAGCAGCAGGTGCTGGGCACTTGCCATGATGAAGCTCTTCAGACAGGTTCTGCCCTCAGTTGTGCCACTGTAAATACAATATAACTTTGCTGGCATTCATTAAATTATCCCAGACGAAATTCAAAGTAAGCAAGAGCAGAAATACTTCCCCCCCCCCAAATTTTGCAAGATGACAAAAGAACATGCTGATCTCACTGCTGGGAGCCCCTACTCAGCAGACAATTGTGTCCCATCTCAGAACAGAGTTTTTTAAATGTTCAACGCAATGTGCAAGCATTGACTTCTAATGGCTTATAAAGGTATTGTATAATGCTAATGTCTTCATGTTACAGATGTGATGCATCTAGAGAGTAAAGGCTTCTACTGAAATATGTAGCAGCTTTCAAAGGCATTTGGACCAGAAATTTCCATTTAGGTATCTCTAATTCCAAACTTTCAGAACATGGCCCTGGAAAAGACAGAGGTTGATATGACCTCCTTTAGAGAGGCTCCTGCAGTTACACTCCACCTAAATTACTGTTTTGTTAGTCAGTTATGTATATGCAAAGAAAACAAAAAAAAGAAACACAAGGTCCAGCAATTTAGCAAATACTTCCTTGCCACACTAACATATACAGTGGTCTCAAACTTTACTTTTGGCTACTGAAGTTGAGGGCCACAAGGAAACCCAAGTGGCAGGTCTACCACTAGGCTCCAAGGAAGGGTTGGGCACTGCCCACTTGCGTCAAAGGAGAGTGAGCACAGAAAGAAGGTGAAAACACAGTACTTCCAGCCCTTTTGTATCATGTCTTGTTGCTTGAGAAAGATGTACCTGAGAAATGCCCTGGAGCCTTGCAAGATACAAAACCAGCTTTCTTAAATTGATCTATTTTATCTGTCACAGGCAAACCTAATAAAGAAAAATATGTGAGAGAGAGAAAAAAAGCATGCAACTTCCTTTTCACCCATGCCTATTGCTCCACAATCCTCTAACTTAATTGTAGACTATTTCAGATTATTTGCCTTTTCCTTTGCACAATATTTGTCATTACTATTTCAGTCAGCATTTCTACGTGACTAATACATATGTTTTAGGCTAGCCTGCATCACAACAGCACCTTTCTGTCCCACTGCTTTCTCTTTCAGAATTCACTCCTCTCTTCTCTCCTACTCAGACCTTGTTAGTCCTTCTCTTGTTTCTAATTTGTAGATCTCAATGAGCAAGAATTACATGTCTCAGCAATAAACATGATCTCACAGCAACACAAAGAGGAGGATGAACAAAATAAAAATTACTGTCTGGTGAAAGCTCCCTTGACAACTACAGCTACACTGACAGGCGCCACTGAAATAATAGGAATGATGCTTCAATATAAGTGCCAAGAAAACGTTATGAAAGAGAAAAAAAACCAGTCTAAATGGATCTTTTCAAATGCAGATTCCACTGTCAAATGAAGAGAATGAGAAAAATGTTCTTTCTTATAGCACAGTCATATTTAACATCTGACAGGTAACACAAAACCACCAAAAATGTGAGTACATCCTGAAAGATTCTAGGCACAATAGTTTGTTACAGGAATGCTAGAATGGCGTAGAATGGAACAGAAAGATTGTGGTTTGGCAATGGAGAGGAGAGATGGAAGGTGTTGTTTCATTACCAAATCACAAATTGCTTCCAACCTGGTAAACTTTAACAAAATTCGAGGATTTGCAGGCTTGTATCTGAACAACTACCATTACCTAGGTCACAAATGCAGAGCAAACGAGATATTAATGAATCTGAAAAATTATGTTCCACTACTAATGATGTTCTACCTAAGACAGAAGTAAGGCAACACTCATTAAAAAAGGTTGGCTGTGGGCTTAGAGAGGCAATTACGAGAAAGCATTAGCTCCTCTGTCAATAATGCTTAAGTGTGAACAAGTTACTTAGGTATTTTTTCCCAATCTAAGCTTCACAACCATAAAATAGGGGAAATTGCTGTTAAGTACTGGTGTGGTCAGAGTTCTCTGAAAGGTATTTCAAACTCCTAAAAAATTCTGCAGCATCTCCCAAGCTACCTATGGCTCTTCAGCAGGAAGAAAATGCAGTTTCCTGGAACAGAGGTTAAGATCCAGCTGCAATGAAGTTCCTGGTTAGACTGGGCCAGGAGGTCACTACTGAAAGAGGGAAGAGATGGCACAGACAATGCAGCAGGCAGGATGGAAAATAAGGTGCATAGGGTGAGTGATGCTTTGGTGAGGTACATTTTATTTCCTTGGTATTTTACATCTCTGTTGTGAAGTACCAGTCATAACATGACAAAGATTACTGCCTAAAAACTCCCAACTACAAATGCATAAGCAACACCCATATTAGTAAGAACAGATACTTTTCTCCAAGTAGTGAATGCACTCAGAGCTCCAGAAATTTGGCTTAGGCTCTTGAGCTTGCATTCCTCTCCAGAGAAAAATGAAATCTGCAGAGGAGCCATGTATTTCTCCTCCATTTTATTCCACACACTCAAGACACCTAATAAATTTGCTTTAGTTTTTTTATTCTTCCATAAAACAAAGGAAAAATTTAGAAGTAAAAACATCTTTTTGCTCCCTGGTGGTCTGGCAGAGACATGTGTAGGACTACTTTTATATAATGAAATTAAAAAACTACAAAACAAAACAACAAAATAAACTGCGCAAAAAAGCATACAGAGATTCTACCATTTCTTGCCAGAAGCACTGAAACAAAAACCACACTGGGACTGGGAATAAAAACTTAAATAGTTACATAGGTAACAAGAACACTCTAATAGTTAAAAAAAAAAAAAGTAACTCAAGTTTTAAAAGGCATGTAAAGTCTAAAGACAGAACTAGCCAGCCTTTCAGTCCTCAGAGGGAATAGAAACTTTTGGTCTTAAGTTATTCTGTATCTATACAGTTTCTTGCATGTCTCTTTACAGTGTGAAGAAACAAAACAAAACAGTCAGTGAACAAACTGCGTGGCTCTCTAGTCTGCTCCACCATGGCAATACAACTGTCCCTGCTCTTTCGGCAACAGACTGTTTGTGCCCAAACCTAAGCAAGCTCTGGGTTGCACAGCTTTGGGAAATTCAGATGTGGATTAGTCCTGACAGAGGGAAGAGACAGACTAAACGCTCTGATTCAGCCACAAGGCACGGACAGTTCCCGGAGCCAAACCTGGGGATGCTGAGACCAGCATTTGGGGGTGATTAGACCTTTCGCTGAACTGTACTGGGAGTCTGCGTATTAACTGGATGGGAGACACTGAAACGAACTCAACAGCTCAGGGCAGAGCAGCAGTGGTGCAGACGGAGTTATCGTCGCTCCTCCGTGCCACGGACACCCTGAGGCTCCCAACATTACCCTGGGGGCTGAGATCAGGGGAGCACCCTATGTTCCAGCCCACCCCGGATGTGGAGGACTTGCCTGTTGCATAGGCTGCACCCCTTAGCCAGCATCCCCTAAACTCCGGACCTCTGCGGCAGGAGACACGTCTCCCTGCGTTTCTCTGCGCTGTATGTCAGAGAAAAACGTGCCCCAGCGCTCAAGCCACGCTAGCTGCCGAAGGGAAGGGAGAGCAAGGAGCCACTTACTGGAATGTGCACTCGCAACATGAGTTTCTTCTGGCTGGAGCTCTTCCTGCTGCTGCTGCTGGAGGTATCTTTCTTCTTGTCCATGGCAGTGCTTCCCATCTCTTCACCCAAGCGTGGTGCTGGGCGATGCATCTGGAGAAGGAGCCTCCTCTTCCCCCTCTCCACACCGTCCCACCGTCCCAAGTTACTCTAGGTTCCTTATTTTCTTTTTTCTTTTCTTCTTTTTAATTTTTTTTTAAAATGTCCTTAGGAAATGGGAGGGGGGAATGGGGGAGGGGAGAGATGGGAGAAGCAGAGGGAAGGGGAGGAGTTTCTCCAGCTCCGGCCTTTAATCCCAGCAGCGAGGTGTCAGGGGGGACCTTCTCAAGTGCATGAGATGCCCTTGCAAATGCTGCTCGCTTTCTCGCTCTTCCGCCCTTTCAAAAATATCCGGAGCATCCTGAGGGGGTGAGAAAGTTTCCTTCCCCTCGCCCGGCCCGGCTGCAGTCCCCGAAAGCAAGAGAAACAAATAAAAATCCCCCAAAACACCCAAACGCCACAAAAACCCGAAAGGGGAAGGCGCTCGGACGAGGCTCCCGGCAGACCGGCGGTCGCGGGGAACACCGGACCGAACGGCGGAGGCAGCTCGGATGCCCCGCTGCAGGGGAGTCCGGCGGGGAGCCCGGCCGGGGCGGGAGGAGGTGCGCGGGCGCTGCCGCAGCCCCGGCCGCCTCGTCAGGAAGCGCATAACGAGGACAACACAACTTTTCTTCGCGGCGATCCTCTGCCCTTCGCGGGTGCGGGGCACGCCGCATCCCGGCCACTTCCCCCAGCTCCGGCTAGTCCCAGGACAGGCTGGCGGGCCCTTGGCGGCGGGGTGGGGGGAGAAGGGCTCGGGCTGTGCCTGTGTCTCCGGGCTGCTGGAGCAGGGAGAGTGGGATAAAACGCTGGGATTCACCTTCCCAAAAACTCGCAGAGGCGGAGCGGCTCCTTGCCCTCCCGAGCTCACAGGCAATCTGATTCCTCGCCTCCCTCCCCCTAGGGTTTCTTTCCGCCGTGCCCTAAAGGAGGGTTATTCCCCCCTTTCCCACCCCTCCGCAATCTCGCTGCGCAGAGCCCGAAACCGGCTGCTGCGGTGGCCCCGCGTCCCAGGGCACGGCGCTGGGCTCTAGAAGACCCGGCCAGGCTCGCTCCAGCCGAGAGCACCACAGGGCTGCCCTCCCCTTGCTTCCAGGAAACGTGTGCCAAGGCCGGGAGGGCCCCACTCCTCTCCTGAACATAAACTTTTCCACTCCCTCCCTCCAAACAGCCTTCACACGCCAACTCTGCCGAGTTGCTTCCGACAGAAGCAGCTCGCACCCCGGGCAAACGGCTTTGGCGTTACAGAGAACATGAAAAGCTCTCAGAACTCCTTCACCTGTGGCTGTGCAGGTTGCTGGCCTTTGAGAGCGTGCTGCGTTCCAGCTACCAACCGAAACCTTGCCAATGCCACCCCTGCCAGGAAGGCTTTCAGGGCTAGGATTTTTGGAGGGCAAATAGAGGGAGATGTCTTTGCCCTAAAACAATGAGTGATTTTCATAGAATCAAAGAATTGTTCAGGTTGGAAAAGACTTGTAAGATCATCAAGTCCAACTGTGAACCCGACACAGCCAAGTTCACCACTAAACCATGCCTCTAAGCACTACATCTACAGATAATCATCATACACATGATACACAAAGAAGCAAACAACATTCTGGATCAAATTATGAGGTTTGACAAACTCTGCACCATCTTACACTGTCTGAAGGTGACAACGAAACCAAGTTTGTTACAGCCGCAGACCTTTGATCACATCACTCAAAAGCAGACTTTCACTGGGTTCAAAGCTGTGCAGGTACTTTAGCAGTAGGTATTGTAAGATCTCCTGGCTGTTCTTTATTAAATTAACAAGCATTTGAGGTACAATAAAGTCTAATATATATATACATATATACATGCATACATATATATATATATATATAAAAAAATCCATTCCCTTATTTATGCAGAACTGTTTCCCACAATGTCATAATTTCTTTTCCACATTTAGTATTTAAAATCTAAATTCCTTCTTTTTCTTCTTGTAGATTATTTATACGAATAATGGTGGATAATGTAAATTTCAAGAAGTACCGTTAAAGCAGTGTGAGCAAACTCCCAAACCTAAAATCCCTGCATGAATCAGTCTCTCCCCCATGACAATATTGCCTTAAGCATATTTATAACTTTACTATTGCCACAATGTGAGGCTATTCTTATTTTTCTCCTTTGATTTTCTGTGATCCCAAATATGACCTTTGGTCTTCCAGTTGTATTTTTAAACTTTTTATTGCAGCTCTGAGGATTAGAGACACATTTTTTAAAAACCCAAAGCCAAGATCCTTCTGCAGCTGCTGGACTTCAGGAGCTTGAGTCCCCATAAAGTCAAGTGTTAGTAAGAGCCTGCTATAAAATAAATGACTCACCAATTATTTTAGACTGTAAGGCATCACGAGCTTATCCTTTTTTAAATCTTTCTTTTTCTTATCTTTTGGGGACAAATGCAGACAACATATGAACAAACAACATCATTAATGTTCTTAATGAGAGTTAAAATTATTTTTACCATGATAAATCCTGTGAGTTCAGCACTAATAACCATGCTTTCAGAGGCATATAAGCATCTAAATTAGTAATGTCACAGTCAAATGAATAAGGACATACTTTCAAGAATATCACTCTAAGTACTCCTCCCCCTCCTCAGAATGGGGAAGCAGAAGAGCATCCCACACACACCAGCCACATTTTACCTCTCCCTAATATTACCTACATGGTCCCCATTACCAAGCTGTGCACGTAGAAGTAGCCTGTGCACACTGCACAGGGCTTGCCCTGGTTATTTCTTCAGTGCAGGGTGAGTCAATTTTTCCATGATAAATACCCAGAGTACATTCTGACATTTATAATATAGTCATACAATTTTGCTTTGAGCCTTGGCTGTATCAATTGTGTTGCCATAAGTGAAATAATATGTCACCAGCTAACTTTTGTGCTGAAATTTCACACACAATATGCAGAGGGTTTTTAACGACTTGAAATTGAAGTGGAAAAGTGTTGAGAAACAGTGGTGCATGGGGAGGTTTATGTGAGTTGCTGGTGGGTTTTAAATCATCATTAAATCCAGTAATTTTGATAATGCTTTAAGTTTGTTGTTAGCAATATTGTCAAGTGCAGACATTTTATTATGAAAAAATAAATGAGGAAATAGCTGTTGTTTGTTCTCTTCAGACTACACAGAGATTAATCTCACTGCGAGCATTTCATCTAGATTTTTCACACACACAGTCCGTGAGTATTTTGCGGTCACTAAAACCTACAGAAGTCCCATTTTGGAGGACTAGAAATGATACTATGTTACATCAGGATAAATATTGTAATTTCTCAGATGATCCACATCAGTACTTAGGTTTGCTTGGGACTCAAACCTTTAAAAAATGTTTCCAGGATTTAAAGACAAATCCTTGAATATTAAGATATTTTGAAATCTGGATGCCCAAGAACTCATCTGCTGTTACTGGTACCCATTATCTCAGCACCTACTATGTTTCATCACAGCTAATTTTCTCTTTATTTTCTTCCTGTGCTAACACATGTCCATGCTGATCTTTGCAGCTCCTCTTCTGCCTGTCCCTTTCTGCTCTGCTTCATATTCCACCTCTTGTTCACATCCTTCTGTTTTTGTTGCCCTTCTTCCTTTGTTATTCAGTATTATTCTCACTTTTATGAGCATGCATAAAGTTGACTGTTTGGTTTTCGTTCAACACATTTAGGAGACTGAATTTGACCATGGTGCTGCATAAGTCTCCTTAACTTAACCAGCAGCACATTGACACTAAAATGATGCAGTATCAGGATGCAGCAGTACCTGCACAACTGTTTTCTGTGGAGGCCAGAAGGGGCACTCACCCTACAGCTCTCTGCCCATACTCACACCCTCTCCTGCTACACGACAGAGCACAGTGCAGGAAGCAGTTTTCAAATAAAGTAGAGTCAATATGCAGAAATACCTGCAGATGGCTAAACGGTGTGGTTAGCAGCAGAACTACAATTAAAATGGTCTTCCATAGAGAAACTGGCACAGAAAATTGCAGGCCTGCCAGGAAATCTGAACTAGCAGAAGGAAGGTGCACTAATGAGGTTAACAAGAGAGGACGTTCTGGTCCCCAGAAGGTCCCCAGGAATATGACCGCAGCAAAAACTGACAAATGTGTATGCTGAAGAAGAGAGATTATGTGGTTGGGTGGCTGTGCTTCCTCTCCAGGATGTCAGACGCCTTCTGGTACACAAGTGGTTACTGAAGGAAACAAAGCCCAGTAGCACGTGGTGCTGCTTTAAAGCTGCTTGCTCGGGCTGAGCTCTGGCCGACCAATTCGGTCCTGTAGTTCTTTCCCTCTTGTTCACGCGGTTACTGCTGGTGTGCTCCAGAGCTGCTGCTGGTTCACCCACTGACTCAGTGAGATGTCTTCTCAGACGGACTATAACACAGGAGAGGAACTGAAACAGATGTAGTTTCATAGGAACTTTCTAGGCTGTTTCTCTAATTTAATCCAGCTGCTGATTTCTCTCCAAAGAGCGAAAGTCAGGGGCAGTTTTTTTCTTTCCCAAAAGTGTCTCAGTTGCAGATCTTGTGCATCTTGACAGTTGATTATGGGTATCAAAAATTTCAGATGTCTTAATTTGAAGTGAGTAGACCCAAACAATAGATTAATCTGGTACATAGACAGCCACAGCATGGTTGGCATGGGCACTGGTGCAAGAACTGGCAGGAGGCTTCCTGTTTTGCCAGCTGCAGTGCTTGCCTCATTATCTCCCATCTTCATGAATCCACAGTCACTGTCTTCGTGCAGTTGCCCACATACTCCACAGCACTGACACCACAAGAACAGCTGCAACCACAGTAAATCAGAGGGGTCCATGATGACGCAACATGAATCCTGTTGCATGGCTCACATCAGTGCCAGCACTGTATTGCAGACTATGCTGACAGGTAAATTCAGATTCTTATTTGCATCATAGTAGTGTAAGAGTAAAATGAGACTGATACTCTCAGTGTCATCACATAGAAGGTGTGTGTCTGGGAGACCTGATTAGGTACAAACACAAAAAAAAAACAAAACCAAAAAACAAACCAAAACTATTTTGTTTTTTGAACCACAACAGCTTGAAAAAAGACCTTGAAGCTGATTTTTCAGGGTTCGCACAATCCCTGTCAGTTTTGAGAGCCAGAAGAGCTATCCAGTGTGATCAAAGTACCTTTTGAGATTATATATATATATAAAAATGAATATTAAATAGATAAATAGATATATAGATATATGTATAGATATAGATACATAGATAGATATTTAATATTCAAGTTCACCACCAAAAAAATTTCCATTGGAATGCATTCCATTGGAATCCACTGGAACAATGCTATTCAGCCTCAAATTTTCTTAGTACTGAAAAACCACAGACGAAATGGACACAACCCTGTAAAGCATCTGATTTCCTCCTTATTGACCCAGGAAAATTTCTTTTGTATTTTCTACTGATTATGATTCAGACTTTCTGGCTGTTAGCCAAACAGAATCCTCAGTGCTTTTGATTTGCATATGTAGGCCTACAAGTTAGACAGATAACCTCAATCAAAATTCAATATAGCAGATCATATGCAAAACCAGTGTAAAGATACTTTTTCTCATATAGGGTGATCACTGTCAGTCCTGCAAATTAATACACAGAAGTACAAATAGCCCTCAAGAGGAGTCTGCTTCTCATTTTCTTTTCCAGCAGTATGTGTAACACAGTACATTAGCTAAAAGAACATTTCAAGGAGGCAGAGGCATCATTCTACCTGATACGTGTGGGCACAAGAACGAAAAGCATTTTCAGCAGTAAAAATCTCAAAATACATCCATGTTTTTGCCAGTGAACTGGGAAGAATTCAGAGAGCTGAAGAATTAAAAACACACTTTCTGTGCGCTTCCTCTTTGCAATAATCTCCAAATTTGTTCCTTGACATAGAGTGTGTCAGGCCTCAGACAGGACATTAGGCAGCAACAACACTTTCCTTCTGGACCAAAGTGGGTGTGACTGCCCCGAAACATCAGCCTGTTACTGCTCAGTGGTGCAGATGTAAAAGGTAGTGAGGTTTTCAAAAGCAATCATAAGCAGTCATTTCCAAGATGGTCTAGTGAGATCTCGAAGAAAATTATCTTTGAATGTTTAGCTTCAATTCTTTTTACACTGCAAAGTGGCAAGGTGTCCCAGAATATACCTGGGATGGTAGCAGTGTTCCTGCACTAGAGCTGTGCCCAAGGCCAGTGGCTAGGCTCTGTCAGAAAAAACATTGCACTGACCAAGAATATTTCCTGCAGAAAACAACTCCAGTGTGTTTTTTCACATTGTATTAAATAATAACAGCAGAACACCAAAAGTCACACTGTGTGGAGAACCACTGAGAAGGTGATAGTTTATGGATCAGACAGAGAAGGGAATAAAAATGGAAGAAACTCCAGCATTATGTGAAATCTCATCTGGACAATGGCTTCCAGAGGATCAGAATACACACTGGTACTTTGCTTGCCTACAAGCTTGGCAGGACTTAGGCATATCACAACATGTGTGCAACAAGATCCAAACATCAGAAAAGCACAAGAGGTGAATCTCTATTTCCCTTTGGTATTTCCCCTGTACTAAGAGCAGAGTCTCTCCAAATAAGTCTTATTTGCAACAATGTCAACATATTCCATACCTCCAGTCAACAGAAATCCTCGGAGGTTAGCTGGCCATGCAATCAGCATATTTTCTAATGAATGTTCCCCATAAAATGAAAAGCATTGTGAAAATGTAGTTCTTACCTTTGCAACCAGTACCTGATAGGTCTGCATTTTGGGTCAGCTTAATGGCTTTTGACAGAAAGCAGTACTGAGGTATTCTATGTGCTCAGCACTGCAGGGAGAGTACAGAGAGTAAGTGTCTGGACTTTATGTTATTTCAAAGCCAAATGGACTACCCAATTTGTGCTGTTTAATTATTATTTGGCAAATGGCTTAGAGAGTCAAAAAAACAGAAGTAACCAGGAGGAATCTTTGTTTTATGAGCTCATGATCAGAAGCTCACACAAAGTGCTGGGAAGGTGTGGGAGACAATAGGAAGTACTGACAGAGTGCAATTGCCTGCAGGAATTATGAAGGGATGGAATACAAAAGATCTGGTTGGAAAGAACAGATGCCAAGGTCATATCCATATCCACTTCTACTGACCAAAGGAGTGAGTGACAGGGTCAGGTGCTGGAGAGAAAACTGACCAAGAATCAATGCAGAAAGCATTGACAGACAGCTGCCAATAAGACTGAAGGGAAAATGGCCTCTTAGTAAAAATCTTGTGAAATAACACATAAAGAGTGATAAGAAAGTCCTGAAGTGTTTTGATGCCGCCCCTGAGAAGTCCCCACCTATACTAACAGTAAACGCCATAAGAGGGCATGTTATTGAACCCTGATTTAGAGACAAAGATCATCAGGCACTTATTGATCAGGAGAACTGCTGGAAAGCTAAATGGCTTGAGTACTGTACCATCCCCTTAGCATCACTAATACCGAGCACCTGCATGTAGTGACATGATTAGAATGAGGCCAAAGGGTCATGTCTCCTTCTCAGGAAACACTTCTAGGAAAAGAACAGAACCTGCGTTCTGGAGAATAATGAATAGGTGGAGGAAGACAAAAACAAGAAGAGTCCTGTATCAGAATGGAAGCAAACAACTTGTGCATCTTTTTCTGCAAGCATCTCTGCAAGCTTCCCAGATGACAGGAAATGTATAATCTCAAATGTACAGCTTTCTTTTGAAATAGAAATTTATTTTCTTTTATTTTTTGTTATGCGTAAAACTGTGGGTGGGAAATGTAGAAGACTTTAAAAGCTGAGAGAAATACATTCATTATGCCCCAGCACTACTGTGATCCACACAAGACCCTTTTTCACTGGGTCATGAGATAAGGGGTCCTGAGGGTCTCAGTACTCCACTCCAGTGGGACAACAACTTCTTGGGTGAAAAGAGGAAGAGAGCAGTCGTCCTGTCAAATTTCTTCCTGCCCACTGATGCTATTCCTGATGGCATGAAGCTGATCATGTGGAAGGTATTGTTTTGCACAGCAGTAAGCTCGAGTGAGTACTATTCTCTTATTTGAAGTGATGGTAGAATATTCAGTTATTCAGAATTATCAGAATTATGAATATCTGAACTGGTATTTAATATCTAGGAGATAGATTATAATTACAAACACTTTGTGCCTGGGAAGTCCAAATCAGAATACACATACGTATTTTGACTAGCATATAGTAAAAGAATAATTAAATAATGTTTAACTAATTAAGAGTATAAGAATACCATCCATATGCAAAAATCACTGTGAACAGGTATAATTTATATTAAAGGCAATGCCAAAGTAAAGATACAGAATTGTTAATATACAGACATAAATATATGTACACATATTTATCTCTCAAACCAGTCTGAAGCATTCCATACAAAATTGGCCCCAAGGCTAACTATTTTGTAGTGAGAAAAGACTGTTGATAGCTTTTGCTGGAAGCAGGCCATTAATTACTAAAGTTTGGGCTAATCTTGCAATCTTATCGTAACAGATGTTTTGTTTTTATCAGGACTTCGGGATCCATATAAAACAAATACTATCTTAGTGCCAAAATAAAATGCAAAGTAGTTGGTATGATGTGTTTGGTTCAATGAAATATGCACATTTCTTTATGCAGATGCCACTCCTAGGTATGTGATACTGAGAATTCATTTTTCAACATTTGAACTCACACTGTTCTTCAAACTCCTAAGGTTTGCTATCATTCAAGTCAGCATCAAGACTTTATTCCTGGGTGTGCAAACTCAGGCATTTAATTTTAGACTGTTTGGAGATGAAGGAACAACTTTTCCCATTCATCTCTTCAGAATCTGACAGTAATCCCATAGCAAAAAGCTTAGTCCTACCAGAACACAGATGTCCTATGAAATTAGGGCAATTTCAGGACAAGAATTTTTAGCACATTCTGCTCATTGGCACAAAGAGAAGCTGAGCAAATCCCACTACTCTAACAAGTACATATCAAAGTTCACACAAATATTTGTTACTGAATCACACAAAAAAATCACAGCTTCAGTGGTAATGTTGAGTGAAGGATACTTTTATCTGTAAAGAATCATGTGTCTCATTCTTTTCACAGTTAAACTGCTTCACTATCTATCCTCTGGGTAAGCAATTACTAACGGAGTTGATCCTGAGAAGTGCATGCTGGTTTTCTCTTTAATATCTGCTACAAGGGACAGATATTTCAAGTTGCAAAAGCCAAAGTGAAACAAACTCCTAAAATTGAACATTTTCTCTAAGCAAATAAAAAGCTCTTGGTATCAAATCCATCACTGGGCAGGAGGGAATATGCACTTCCCCCTCAAAGCAAACTGGAGCTCACTGGAATTCCAAATTTATAAGGTCTTCCCAAAAGTATCATCCTGATGCTGAAAGAGTTCTCAGTGTCATCTCAAATTGATTAAGTTTAAATCTTAGGCTGACATAAAAACAAATGTCAGGGAAAAAAAAACAACAAAAAACCAAAACCAAAAACAACAACAACAAAAAAAAACCACACCCATTGACGTGCATACACTTAGTCCAGGAATTAGAAGTTCCTTATATAAAACAGCAAGCAAGTTCTGGAACTGATTTTCAATGAGAAACAGAGGTGAGGATTGGGGGGAATTGTAACTGCACTCTATCAGTGAAAGGGATTATATACAATATACAATGATATGAGTAGTAACAGGTGATTGGAATATGTTTCCACACAGAACATAAGTATTAATACAGTATTAATACAGTATGAGGTCCAACAAGGTGTGACTACCAAAAGTGTCAGATTCACAGTTGGATACCTCAGCTGAGTCTGCCTCACCATTATATTGCTCAGATATAGCCCCTAGCTTGCCTGTATGTAACCCTGAAATTTTAGTGTTCTCAAGAAAGAAAGCCTACGTGGAAAACACCACAGATTAGCTCACCTACCAAACTAATTCTGAGTTATACAATTAAATGGAAGATCTTACTAATTTGAGTGAAAGACTATTATTCCCTTAGAGTAATTTAGATAGAAGTTAAACTATTTAAATGCTTCAGGTCCTCTTAAGTTTTCTCAGAATATACATGCTTGCCCAGAAGAAAAGGTGAGGTCTTCCACAAAACCTGAACAAAGAAAAGAGTAACTCCTATGACCATAGTCCTACAGACTATGAGACTCAGAGGTCCTGGCACCTCCTGGAATTACCATTGAGATAAATAAAGTAAGGCAGCACTGTGAGTGTAGCAACTCAAAATGACTCCTCAACCAAATATCAATTAGCTTGGTAAAGATTACTGTAATGGAAGTAACATTTTTGGTAATATCTCAGAATGTTTTATGGAAGAAATAGTCCTGCAGTATGGAAGATGTGGAAGTGAAATATTTCTGGGGCACAAGGCAATTGGAAGAAAAGGAGTATAATCAGTAAATAAGAAAAGAAAGCACCCATGTTAAAGAAGGCAAACACGGGTGGAAGCCAAAATCGGTTCTCAGCTGCCAGTAGACATGAAATTCCCAGGTTAGGTGCCCTTTGGCACTAATATTGACACAGGAACGTATTGCCTTCTGTTCCCCCAAAACACTGCAAGTCACTAAGACCTTCTCCTTGAATCAAATGTCAGTTTTATAGAGGCTTGCAGATACAGTGGTGTAAATGCTGAGCATCTCAGGGAGCCCTCAAAACTTCCTGAAATCAGATGCTGAACTTGCCTCTTGCACATAACTCAAAATCACAAGCCAGTCTTTTCGTGTGTCTTTATCACATTAGATCTTTGGCTTTTATTTCAGTCTATTTTTCATACATTGCCACTCACCTATAAAATCCGCATTTTTTTCTTCTGTTATGACTGAAAAGTTTTGGAACCCTTGTTGATAAACACTGACAGTAACTGCTCAACATTTAAAAATATGCCTACTTAAACTTGGCATGAGTATTCTGTGGATTTTTTTTTTACTGTCCCTCCAAAATGTTTGCATGCTTTCTGTAAAGAAAATAAATAGAACAAATATTATGGCACCACAAGTTTGTCAATTATTAGCCTTTGCATGCCCAGATCATGGTCCTTCTTTACAAGGACACATGTTAATATATAATAGAAGTGTATTTCAGCTCTTTTAAAATTGATTTTTCAGACACATATTGAAAATCTTAAAAGGTCAGCTGGAAAGGAAGTTGACCAAAGAGAGACCTTTGAGAAAAATGACCCACTAGCCACACAGATTGAGAAATACAACTGGAGCTAACCCTGTGAAAATCATTTGTAGCAGTCCCAGGCTGACATTAGATATGCACCCCCCAGCCTCACTTAACTGTGGGTGAACTGTCTATAAAGTCTTAAACTGTGATTGTAACACTTGTCAGATCAGAGTGATGCAACAAATATAGCGAACCAAATTTGTAATCCATGTTTTCAGGCTACTGGTGCCTACCACAGCTGTGACTGCCTCTATGAAGATGCAATTGCTATTTAACACAAAATTATCCTTCTGAGGATGCAGAAATGGTACATGAGGAAACAGCAAACACATTTAATCTGCCTTGGTGCATGGAAAATGAGGTGGCAGGGAACCTGGAATAGCCAAAGGACACGTAGCAGTTAATACTTCTGTGGCTACATTCAGCAATGTAACTTGGAAACTGTGAGACAGAAAGGTTTTATTCTGAGATGGATTAAGGCAAGATGGAGTTTTGTGAACCAAAATATTCCTAACATAGAGACAGATTAAAATGACCAGAGAATAAATATCCATATAATTAGAGAACAGTAGCCAAAGAATAGCAAACAGATTCATGCAACCTGAAGACTCAGAGTGAGTCAGGGAACTGCAGATCATGAAGTAATTTCGGTCCTCTTGGCTCACTGGGGGACATTTGATAAGATAAAGAAAAATCACATCAGAACAGTTCAGTTCAGCCTTTAACAAACTGCCTGAACCTTGCTCTGCTGTGGCAGATACAGGTAGTTTTAATGCATGGACTGTATTATGGTCATTATACAGCACTGAGAGCATGTTTATTCTGCACAAAGTTACAAAGTCTTACAGAGGTAAGAACACCTGAAAAAAGTTACACTAGAGGTGTAAAGGTACGATCATTGTACATTCCTATACACAATAGCACACAAATCCAAGAAACTCTTGAGTGATACAGTTAACACAACTTGTGGCTAAATTCTCCCATATTTTTCTAAGCAGAGCTGTGAGGGCCTCAGGAGGAAAAAGGCTCTTGTAAGTAAGACTTCCTGACTCTGTCTTTCACGAAAACTTCAATTCCCAGTTTGACCAACCACTTATCTTTAAGTATTGCATTTAAACTGCTAAAAATGAGCTAATTTCAGCTGCATATGTTTCAAATGGAATTAGAATTATTATTTATTATTTATGAACTGCACATTATATATTTATAAATTATGATTTGCAAAATTCAACACTGTCTGAAGGGACTTGTAAAGGAAAAAAAACAAACCAAAATTAATTAAAAACTGAAGGCAGGAATGTGTTCTCATCAAAGTGTACAACAGAAAAAAATCATCAGGTTCTTTAAAGAGAGCAGTGTACAGAAATGACCCATTTGCTTTCATTAATGTGAGTCCAAGTGTCCTATCACAAGAGATAAAAAGAGAAAGTGTACCAGGGGTAGATGACAAAACAAGTCTGCTTTAAGATGCAACAGCTCTTCCAGGAGACTGAGTAATCTCTTTATCACTGGAACATGAAAGATAGAGCTCTCCAGTTTTCTAGGTGAAAACTCATACAGACAACAGAAACTAACCAGACTGTCAGCCTCTCACTGGATGAGATGTTGCAGCAGCTATGAAAGGGCTTTACTGCTACCTTGTATCTTTTCATAATTTCCTCCATTAGAAAATCTTGTGTTTGTAAGTATTGTTGTATCCCTAAATCTTCTCTAGTGAGAAAGCAGATCCTACACATCTGATATATGAATAGGGTACTCCTTTCAGCATCCTGAATCTGTTACTTGGCAGGTAACAGCAGACTCCCGGAAACTTATCACATAACCACTTGTGGGACTCCCACAAGGGAGATCTACCACTGAGCTGCAAGGTTTGAGCCACAGGGAGGAAGCACAAGTTCCTGGGGTGAAAGGCAACACTTGCCTAGCAAGCATTAGTCTAGGTCTGTTTGGCAAGCAGTGAAGTAATGGAGGGATTGCAGATACAAGTTCATCACCAGAATGCTATTTTTTAAACTGGCAACCTGAATTACATCTCAGTTTATACTAATGAGGTTCTCTAACATTATATATCTCATGTAACAGTTAATGAGATGCAGGTGGATCTAGTTAGATACAGAAACTTGATAGGAAAATCTAAACCAGTTTGAAACGTTCTGGGTAAATCTACGAGAGAAGCCTGAATGCAGCACTTTTCTGTTATGTTGTCTTGGGTTTTGAAGTGTGTTCATCTGAACTCTGAGATGAGTCCACTTGATTAGTGAGTTTGTTTGTCATTTATATACAAACCTAGAAATCCAACATACCCAAGTTTCTTTTAGCACTATGGACTTCAACCTGGCCATACAACACATGCACACAATGCTATTAAAGAGTAAAATTCCTATCTCTTAACAGATGTGAGGAAAACCTCAAGAATCCTGAGATTTCTGTTTTAGCTTAAATGCTTCCTAATGGCAATATGAAGGCAAACATTGCTATGTAAATTAATCATTAAATTACTAACAAATGTATCAATTATACTTCTGTTTACTACGGTCTACATAAGAAAACAAAGACAGGTCAAGACTTACATACAAATTCTTTCCTGGTATGCCAAAATGGGTGTTGTGCTTGTTATCGTACCACATTATCTCTCAGTCAGGAAGTAGCCAAACTAGCAAAATGATTGAGATGTCCACTGGCAGTTTTCTCACAAGCAATTACAGGAAGTCTACTGCCAAATTATTTAAGACTTGCCTTTCAAAAGTACCCTGTTTTTAAGTACAAAAGTACCCTGCTCCCAGTTTTTTTTTGAAGTAAGTGGGAGCTACAGCAGGTCACGTTATATCTCTTTGGCTCCCATCCCTCTCATGGACTTGATCCCACATGGTTCATTCACCATCACTGTCATTAGTGGTCTGAGGCAAGAACAAAGTAAGCAACAGATTCCTCCAATGCAGAATTTTGCCCAAGAGAAATCTTACAGGAGTTAGATTCTGTGCTACTGTTTTTTCATCTGTAACCCAGGGCTTAGAAGTCTTTCCTGTTACAAAGGGCTGTGGAAAGATAAAGGGTTTAACACAGATACACTGCAGTAGAAATTTGATATGCTACATATCCACACAACATTCTCTGGTAGCCTAACAGAATCAGACAAAAATGTTTTCAAAAGCCGTAGCTGGAAAAGCAAAGCTGTGTTTTCCTTCTGTTCTGAGTCAGCTTTGGCAGGAAGAGATACACTGCAAAAAGTACACAATAATTTTTATGCTTTCGAATGTAGAAGAGAGTAAGAACTGTGCTACAAGGATGTTGCATTATAAAAGGATGATCTGAGAAAGGGAATGTGTATGGTTTACATAAATATTACTGGCCTTACATTTTCTCCTGGTTTTGTTCAGGCTGTCTCCTGTGAACAGAGCATTTAATTCCAAGTGAAGGCTTCTGCCTATGGAGAAGCCCACTGAAGTCAATGGAGATGAATGTACACACAGAAGTAGGGTAATGGTACTGCAGCTATAGCATTAGACTCTTGGATCCTGACTTTCAGAACTGTTCAGCATCTTACAGTGCTCCAAGAGCAACCCGCAGCAGCTAGAGACAGGCAGCCAAATATATTTAAAACCAGGTTCCTTGTACCATACTGGACTGAAATATTCTGACTTAAAGTTTGCCTGACAGAGCGATGTGTATTATCATTAGTCTAAGAGAATTAATCTATTCTGTCTGCTTTTGCCAACAATGTCGGCTAGTGAAAACTGCTGAGTAAAGGAAAAAAACTACCCCACAGCTTATTCTCTTTCTTCTAATACCTTATCCTTGGAACACACAGATGTAAAGCAATCTTTTATGCAGTATACAAAATAAAGCAGCTGGCTGCCCAGGGGCCTCACCCAAGACAAAACAGTAACAGTCCTTCAGTTAATCTGTCTCCCTGGCTCAGCCACATGCCAAGGAATCCAGAGCCTCCCAAACTTCTGGGAAGCAAGCAAATAGCCTAAAATGCTGTCTGTCAAACCACCTCATGCTTCTTTGCTGCCTCTCATGAATAGCTGTTAGGGAATGGCTAGTGCTCAAAATCACTATTGCTGATCCACTGCTGGCAGCACTAGCTGGCAGGATGCTGTCACTGCTAGGATTGTGCTGTTCCTCTTTAAATAGTAAAAATGAAAGAACCTCCTAGACTGCATTCCAGAAAAGGCCAGGTAGCTGAAATTGCCCCTTTGTGAAAAAGGGTGGGGGAATGAAAAAGAAGGCAAACAGGAATGTGTGTGTACTTTGTCAAGGTTCTGGGGTTTGTTTGTTTAGCTAAATGTTTTTAGTATGTTGGAAGCAAAGAAATAGCCTTGGGCTAATAACCCACAGATTACAATGTGAATTTGGACACTATCAGAAACACTTTGTGACCTAAAATGAAGCTTTAAGTAATCACT
This sequence comes from Eubucco bourcierii, assembly GCA_013396675.1. NCBI lineage: Eukaryota > Metazoa > Chordata > Aves > Piciformes > Ramphastidae > Eubucco > Eubucco bourcierii. Next base: position 927,695 of record VWZE01006809.1, on the reverse strand, counting down.
GAAAGTGGCAGTAAGCAAAGTGAAGAACTTAACTTTTTAAAACCATAGAATCACAGAATGGATTGGGTTGGAAGGGACCTCCAAAGAGCATCTAGTATAACCTGCAGGAGTCTGCAGGGACATCTTTAGATTAGGTTGCTCAGAGCCCTGTCCAACCTCACCTGGAATGTTTCCATGGATGGGACATCTACCACATGTCTGGGCAACCTGTGCCATTGTTTCACCACCCTGACTGTAAAAAGTTTCTTCCTTATATCCAAGTTACAGTCATGATGACTTTGTCAGATAGAGTACCCAAAACTTAAGTTCCACTTTAACTCTGACATTTTCAGTAGTTTTTACTTTGCATGATTTGGTTTTCTTCACAGGGATAGACTTCACTGTTCTACAATGTGATTTGATGGCAGTGTACCAGCCACACTCTCCGTATTTCTCTGCTGTTAGCAGCAACTACTCCCACCATTTCAGTCCTATTTTCCAGCTATTTATGTGGATCTCTATTACTAGAAAATCAGAAAATTTCACAAGCTTACTTTCTATAACTCTTTATCTCCCTTTCTGGCAAGTCAAGACCATCTTCTTATTTCCATTAAACAGCTGCAGAATCGAGGCACAGTGAAAAGTGATTCGTATATGATGGTGGTCTAAAAAGGAACAGAAATCTACAGAAATCCTGGTTGGAAGCCAAACCAGATGACCACATTTGAACCAAATCGAACTAAATTAAATAAAGGCTTTCTGCAGCACTCAACACGGTGTTATTCATGCTTTGTAATAGCGTATCTGTTTCCCAGATCTTCCTGTCCAATTATTTAAAGGCTTGGTCCAACAGAGATAACATACAGTATCTGACTGTCAAAAGATCTGCTGCCAGCTGCAGTCACCTGCAGGGACTGAGAAGAAAGACATGTCTGATGATAGCATCAAGATTTTGGCTGAGACTGTTAAGCTTCATAAAGCTGTCATTGTTTGAAAAGTGATGTCTGTTCCCTCTGCATCATGATGGAACCAGCAATGACCCATCCCTTGGACTTTACCCAAGGAAAGGCCAAAGAAAAACGTGAAAAACAAAGGAAATGAGCAGACCACATTTGCCTGCCTCTGCCCCCAATCACAACCCACATGAGCTGGGTTTGTTGTTTTGGCAGGGGAGCAGGCATTGAATAAGCAAGTAGAGCTGAAACTGGCAGAACAGTTAGAAAAGTATTTAGAGTTGTTTATGTATGAATGATTGCAGGGTGGGAAGGACAGACATCTTCTATTTGGAGAGATCAGGTAAAGCCCTGGGGGCAGCGCTGAAAACAGCCCTTTGCAATCAGATGACTAACATGATCCTGGACTGCTTTCTCCTTTCCCTCTGTGCAGACTCCAAGTTAGAGTTGTGCTTTGCCTCGGAGTTGGATTGAATGTTGCATTTGCTGGCGTTTGTTAAATCCTGCTATAGCCCAGAGGATGCCTGCCACTTTAATCCTCTTTATTAGCAACTCTCACATTTTCGGTGTCAAGGTTAGCTTGCTTTCAGCCTTAAGAGGCCTTGGAATGTATATTTACCTCCCTCTGATTTCTCTACAGTAGTGATACATGGCACTCCAGTTCTACCTCCTATAACGGAGGGACAGGTCCAGTACTAGCAAAATATGTGTGACATCTCATGTTATACTTAAATGCATTCAAATTCTGTGTAGCAAACAGGGAATCAGTCTACATGCAAAGCCTGTTTTGCACAGCTAATAAACTGACTGAGTTCAAGCTGTTGTTTGAAAAGTTGACTGTTGTTTTTATTGTGAGGATTATACCCTCTGTAAACACAGGCAGTGCGGGGCAGCAATACACAAGCATTTATCAATGTACACAGAAATTTATGTGTGCTTTTTATCTCTCATGGTCCTGATGAGCCTGGGACGTGCTGTTACCCTCTGGCTGCAAACAAGTGGCCAATGCAAAGGTTCACACCCTTTTCTGTAAGCATATTTCCTTAACCAGGCTGACTTAGTGACTCGGGAACTATTACAATTTTTGAAGGAAACATTGAGATAAGGCAGTACCAAACTGCTTTATGTAGTTTATATGTCTATTTTGAGAAGCTGTCAACAACTGATAGCCTGAGGATGTTTGAACTTCACTTGCACATGGTGCCAAATTATACGTTCTCAGGAGGATCACGCCTACATGCAAACAGGCAAGTTGCTATTTGCTTTTGCCATTTTCCCAGAGGAAATGATGGTGCCAGACAAGTGTGAGCAGACCCACCTCATATAATGTGTCTGCCTTTGCGGTTGTAACTCTGGAAGTCAAAATGACAAACACTCCCACTACACTTTGTGTAATTGCCCAGTGACACAAAAGGGTAACTTTAATCCAGAAAAGGGTGAGATATCCCTATCCAGATTAATTTTCCAGGATCAGACACACGAGAACTTTACAAATCTAAATAAAGGTTTTGCTGGAATTTCTCACTGTTCTTCATTACCCTGGATTCCCTGATCACTTGCACTCAGTCTAAATGTAGATTTGGTCCAGAGCTAAAGAATGAAGATTGTAACTGATACAAGCATGATAATGAAAGATAACTACTGGAGCTCATAATCATCAATTAGACAGAAGTAAATTAAAATAATATAGAGGTTATTTTTTTCCAAGCTGGCATTCTTGCCATCAAAATGAAGACAAGGAGATCATTAAACCGGTTTGAGTAAAATACAGACAATTCTACCTACCTATGTGCTAGGACTAAGAAATCAGATGCTACAGTTAGTCCTGAAGGCAAATTTTGAGCCAGATCTCTGACATTAAGTACTACCATGCCTCTGTGGACTGTCACAGCATTTCTTTTGTCTCGCGTTATTTGAGAAAGATTTTCTGAGTTTTAATATATTCAATAATGATTATGAATTTTATTTAATGTAAGTTGGCTACTGAAAAAGGAAACAATCGATTTTAGTTTTCAGCTTATCCTTGTAATACATAATGCAGAATTTTCTAAATCTTTGTTTCCCCTCTAAACATAAATCTCATGAAACAAAACCTTTAGTTCAATCAAAATTTGCATTTGTCTTTCCCATGAGTTGTCTCACCGTATCAAATAAGTTAATGAAATAGATTCATTTAATGAGCCTGGGTAAGAGGGGGACAAAAGAAGAAGAAAGAATAAAATCATTCCTCACAATAATTCAAATTGTCCGTTTTGATTTTCTTTCTGTAGGTGCCAAGATACAAGAAGTGGGAGTGGAAATGATATCTTGAGATAAGCTCCCTCAGAGGTGAGAGTTATTCATTCCAAAGTTACATCAGTGCTACAGACTACACTAGAGAGAGAGAGCTAGCTGTGAGTGTTCAAGCCTGAATGTCAGGACATGGCAGGCTAGACATCTCTGCAGGTTAATTAATCCTCTTTCCTTGCAGGGTGAGGAAACAACGTGAGACAGACTCATTCAGAGCACCATGACTTTTAAACACCATATAGTTCTAACTATAAAAATTAGCAGGTTGAAGAACTGCTCTGTTCCTGACTTCCAGTTTTCTTCCAGGTTGATGTGACAGATGGGTGCTGCACCAGACAAGAATCATGTACTGACATACAGTTATACAGGTGGGGAGAGCACTACGAAGGGCTAAAGAGCTACACATATTCAGCTTTTATGCTACCCACTGTTGGGGGAGACTGGCCTTCTATTGGACATTAAAAATATTGCTGATCTCTGACTTCTTTTTCACTTCAGCTTCTCTAGGGGGCATTATGGGACAGACAACTGAAGTTTTGTGTTCAGGTTTAGTTTTGGTTATGTTTAGGAGTTAAGTTTTATTTTTTTTAATCTAAGTACACATTCATATAAAACACTTGGAAAGAAAATTTATTAAGATTTTAGCTAAAAACTCGTTTCTTCTGTAGTCAGTAAATACTTAACATACATGGAAAAAATGTTTTTATTGGTTTTGACCAGTATGGAAAGCTGCAAAGCATTAAAGATTACTAACTTTCAATTTTGTAAAGGAAGTATATATGTAATGCTGCTAACCAAATGGCTTTGCATCACACTTTGAAAGGTAAAATAATTGCCAAACTTCATAGGACTGTACCTGATCGGCTATAAAAAGAGCACATTTCTTTTAACTTTCAGTTGAAATTGGTAAATTAGAAAGGCCATAGTGCTAAGAAGGTCCCCAAGTTCAGTCCCTTGATGAAAACTTCCCAGCATTCCACTCATTTATTTTTTTTTTAAATCACTCTGTTGTATATCAAAACGTGTGGGGCAGTGAACTTCTGCCAAAGAAGTGGTAATAAAACTGAATGGGAGATTAACATTAACCTAAATGTGTTCAGGCTATTTAACAAATCGCTTACCCAGTGTACTGCTGTAGGGACCCACCTAGTGAAAGCGTGAAGAACTGCACCCAACCAGAAAAGGAATAGTGAGCCAAAAAAACGTATAATTGAACAATATAATTTAGAGGATTCCAAATGGTGAAACATCTGGCAAGATAAGAGAGACCACAAATTCCAGCCAACCTACAATCGCCATCTGGTATTACTTTGCAATTAATTTGGTTCTATAATATGGTACAGCAGAAGTTTGCATTTAGGAGAATGGACAATACATTTTGGATTAACTCAAATTGGTACAGTGCCAGAAGACGTATCTGGGACTTACACTCAGTATTACCAGCCTGAACACTAACAAAACCAGGATTTCGTCTCCTTAAAAATCAGAAGAATGTTTTTATTAATGAACACTAGAAGATAATTAATTGTCTCTCTTTGGCTCTTGTAGGATAAGCCATCATTTGATGTATGTGTCAATTTTTCAAGGGTTTAGTCCTTTCACCACAAAGGCTGGAGGTTTTTATTGCTATGAAGGCTGAATTTTTTTACCCTATTACTATTGGCAACAAAGACTCTAAGAACTTCTTGTTTGGTTTACAACAATTTTTTATGTAATGAAGTGCTACCAATTTTGTTACAACCAACATAGATCCGTTGGTTACCTAATCCACAAGTGAACCAAAACTTTCGTAACATACAAACCTCAAAAATATGTAGACATTAAAATCAGATACCTGGCTTAATGGTACAAAATGATATAACCCTTTTTTACACAAGGGCATACAAAAGGGCTAGAGATTTGATATTCATTTAATATTGAAAATAGCTTATAATGCTCTTTTTCTACCTGAACAAAGCAACAAGCATATTTTGTTTTGCCATTCTGCCAAAACAAAGCTGTAAATACCAAATATCCAGTTACAAATAGCTATGTGATAGTGTAGGAATTCCCCTAAACTCTTAGAATCACTTCCTTTTGATTCTGCTTGTCCATAATTTTTCAGGTTCACACAGTATATGTGACTTTATTTTCAGAAAAGTCCCGAATAACGAAAGCCACAGAACCACTTGCTAGCATCCAGAACTGCTACTTAAGATTAGAGCAGAGCCATACCAGTTTAGAGGCAAGAACAGAACCCTAGTTTACTTATCCTAATTACAAGTTTCTTCTCTCTTTCTTGACAAGACTATTCCAAGAAAATCCTGATTTTTCTAAATCCTCTTCATACCAACCACTCTAATCTTAGACCTCATAAATATTTTATTTCCACTCCTTTATCTTAGCTTTTTCAATATACTACTACTAACAAGTGATACTTTATATAAACTTGTAACTGAAAACTAGAGCTCCTGTAAGACTGTGTCCTAGTAGTCAGAGTGCTGCTATTTGGGACACAAGGACTCTTCTCATGGTTCTGGACTACACAGGAATGCCAAAGCACACAGGCCATACTTGCCTTCTGCCTGCATAACCACTAGTGTCTCTGAAAGAAAGGGAAGCAAGCATTACTACTAGACCATTGGTTCTTCAAGGTAGTGGGTTGTTTTTTCCCTAGTAATAGGAATGGAAAACCTTGCTCTCTAAGGTATTCCTCTTTGTCTCAGCACCTTCTCTTCCTACTTTCCCCTTTGCTGAAATAGTTCCCTTTCTGCTGTCCCCTCTCTGCTTCTCCATCCTCTTCTCAGCAGTTCCAAATAAGTAGAAATTGCAATAGAGAGAAGACAGGGTGTATTGCTATGGAAGAGATCTCTGGGTGAATAAGGACACTTCCCTCTCTGTGATTCTCTAAAGCCTTTCCACACCTCCCTTCCAACTATAGCTTCCACAAAATGCTGCTGACCCCTTCCCTACCTTAGTCCCTAACTCACGCTATTGAAAAAAGTTACCTAAACCCAAGTCACTTAAAGTAATTCTGTTTATTATTAACGGCAGTTTGATCCTAAATGGCAATGTAACCAATCCCTCTTCTGCAGCTTTGTGTGAGGCTTTCTGTACCTTCCATTTACCTTTTACACTTTCCTACCCTCTCTCAGCACTTCAGCTGTTTTCATCCTTCTTTGACCATGTACAATGCCTTAATAGAAATAAGCAGCTGAGGTTTCTAACACCAGAGGGCATCTCTAGACTGGTACATAGTATTACACTATCCCCTTGTTCCACACAATGTCTATCCAGGACAGATTTCCTTCCATTTCCACCATTTTCTGAAGGCAATATACTTCTTTCAGAGCTTGAGATTTTCAGATAGTGTGTGACGGTTTGGGAGTTCCCCACTCTCCACACTTTGTAAAATGACCCAGACTAGAACTGAGTCGGCTGGAAGTTAAGGACTGAAGCTCAGTTTACAGCTCAGCACAATGTACAAGCAGAGATATACACTATAGACAGGAATAGTTATAGACATAGACAAGTTAAAGGTAATACAGAAACACAACTCCCCTCCCAGAAAATCAGAGACCCCAGGAGGGGCTCCCAACCACCCTTCCACCTTCTCCCCACCACTATACCTCACCCCAAGGTTTGCCTTATGCGCAAGGTGAATTAGGAGGATCGGCCAGGGGGCTTAAAAGAAAAGTGATTAGTGAAGATTAATCGGCAAAGAGGAGTCAGAAGCTACACCGCCTGAGATGCTGTGCCCACAGAGAAAGACAGACTGCGACTGCCTTATCTAATGTTTTGGGGTTTTGTCCCAAACATCTCAACAAGCCTATGAGTAAAATAGACATCATCATGTTTTCCTTTCACAGTCTATAGTGTAATTTTCTCTATTAAAATATTCTAATTAGCCTCAAACCAGCACATAGTGAAATAATGGTTTCCTCCAATCATTCATTTAATTGCCTACTAATTGTTCACTAAAATCATTAACATAAAGGTCTCGTTATTTGTATTAGGATTTTTTAAAGAGGCCTCAAAATTATCTCAAGCTTTTTAATTATATAGATTTTTTTGCTCATGTTAAAATAATGAGCAAATTTACAAGGAACTACATAGCTCCTGGATTCTGCACAGACCAATTAGAAGACTTAATCTCTAATTAGTTTTCATCATTTGAAATCAAGTTTAGGACACTTCCAAAACATACAATCTAGAAACACTGCTTTTGACAGGCTACCCTAACACTTTTTTTTGGTTAATTCAGAAGTTAATAATGCAAGGAAGAGTATGTTGCTGATGTGGATTAATTTTTTATTTTGCTTTGGGCTTGCATAGGAAATTTAAGAGAAGTCAGGTGTCCTTGATACATAAGTGCCCAAAAAGAAATTGTGTTCAGTCACAAATGCTTCTAAACTAAATAGATAAAATTGACACAGGTTGTGGGGATAAGAATTTTATCAACATACTGCATACAACAAATGAAGACATCAACCAATTAAACCAGGTTTATTGAGGGAGCATCTTGAGAGACAATCATGTCTCCTAATTCTTGTGCTCTTAGTTCTAAGATATAATTTATCTTCCGTTTCTCACTTATGCACAGTAAGACAGGAAATGCAACTACTATTGAATTCATATATTCTCCTTTGGGAAAAAAAACAAAAACAAAAATGAGGTATACTGCCAAGGAATCTCAGGCCTCTGAAAAAGACGAATGGTTCAGAGTGGAAGTTCATGAATGTTGTAAAGTTTTGAATTGTTTTTTTAGGATGGGTTACAGAAACAGCAGACAAGAATGACAGATTGGAGAGAGGAGTGGGAGAAAATGGGGTATAAGTGCCATGATTCTATGATTACAAAAGATAGTAAAGGTACTACAGAGAAGCAGGAACTGTCCCTAGTTGATACGACTTGGAAATGTTAATTTGCAGCCCAGAAAGCAAACTGTTTCCTGGGATGCATCAAAAGAAGTATGATCAGCAGATCAAGGGAGGTGATTCTGTTTGCACTGCTCTGTTCTGGTGAGACCCCACTTGGAGTACTGTGTCCAGCTGTAAGACCCCCAGCAAAATAAAGACATGGAGTTCCTGGGACTGGGTCCAGAGGAGGGTCACAGATATGATCAGGGGGTTGGAGCACCTTAACTATGAGGACAGGCTGAGAGAACTGGGGTTGTTCAGCCTGGATAAGGTTTCAGGGAGACCTTATTGTAACTTTCTAGTACTTAAAGAGGGCCTACAGGAAAGTTGGTGAGGGACTTTTTACAAGGGTCTGTAGCAATAAGACAAGGGCTAATGGCTTTAAACAGAAAGAGGGGAGATTTAGATTAGATATAAGAAAGAAACTCTTCACTATTACAGTTCCAAGACACTGGAACAAGTTGTCCAGAAAAGTTGTGCATGCCCCCTTCCTAGAAGTGTTTGAAGCCAGGCTGGATGGGGCTTTGAGTGACCTGATCAAGTGTAAGGTATCTCTGGCCATGGCAAAGAGGCTGGAACTAGATTATCTTTAAGGTCCTTTCCAAACTATCCATGATCCAATGAATCAGTGTAGTTTTGTAAAACCAATGGAGAAATAGAGCTCAAATGAAACTATGAATATTACTGGATAATCACCCTTTGATTGTTCCATATACTTTCTTTTTACGCTTTTCTCAGTGCCAGGAAAGTGAAAAATAAAAATAAACTGTGGTATGGGAAAAAAAAAAAAGCTCAGCATCTTGTTGCACAATAGGCTATGATATCTTTTGGTGAAAGATACTGGGGAGATTACACTTGCTGAGAATGAATTACCAAAAATCAGCAGAATGACAACTGTGACAGTGCAGGTCCCCTGGGCCATGTTGCAATGTCAGGAACAGCCAGCACTGTGCTCTTGTTTTGGCTGCAGTGAGCTGGGACATTGGATACTTTCTTGTCCACTAAATTAGGATAATTAGGCACACCCTAATTAATTGTACCTGAAACTCTTGTTGTCTGGAAACTGTAGCTGAAATTCCTGCTGCCTGGATTGTGGCCTGCCCTGGAAGATGCCATGATCACCTAATAAGTGTGGCCAGAATAGAAATTATACTTCCCAAAGCTGATTTATAAACAGCAATTTATAGTGAGACTCTGAACTCTCTGGGGCTGCAGTAGGCTTTGAGCTGCTATCTCCTTCCTCTGAGTTGGGATGCCTTTCAGGGTAGATTTTGTGAGGATTTCTAAGATTGTCTGCTGATAGAAGTTGTTGTGAGGCATCAAAGATCATTGGTGTCAATAATTTACTATCATTGGCAAAGCAAAAGATCTTGATCATAGATTAACCTTTGTATCTCTGTGTGCTTGTGTGATTTGATTTAGGAAACTTTGTAGTGTTGATTACAACAAATTTTACCAAGTCATTCTGATAATTGGCAGATGATAGTTATTGTTAAACATCTCGTAACCTAATCTTGTGATTTACTGTAACAGTAAACGCAGTACTCAGGTGTGGCCTGACCAGCGCTGAGTACAGAGGCAAAATGACATCCCTTGTCTTGCTGGCCACACTATTTCCGCGAGAGGCCAGGATGCCATTGGCCTTCTTAGCCACCTGGGCACACTGCTGGCTCATGTTCAGTCGGTTGTCAACCAGCACCTCCCTGGTCCCTCTCTGCCTGGCTGCTCTCCAGCCACTCTGTCCCTGGTCTGTAGCACTGCATGGAGTTATTGTGGCTGAAGTGCAGAACCTGGTACTTGACCTTGTTAAAACTCATGGCATTGGACTGTGCCCATCTATCCAGCCTGTCCAGGTCATCTACAGGGGCCTCCTACCCTCTGACAGATCAATACCTGCTCCCAACTTGGTGTTGCCTGCAAACTTACTGATGGTGGATTCAATCTCCTCACCCAGATCATCAATGAAGATATTAAACAGGACTGAGCCCAGTACTGATCCCTGGGGCACACCACTCATGACTGGCCGCCAACTGGATGTGGCACCATTCACCACCACTCTCTGGGCCCTGCCAGCCAGCCAGTTCCTAACCCAGCACAGTGTCCCTGTCCAAGCCAGGAAGACTGAATCTTTCTTACATACTTACCTATGAAGATCACATTTCAGACCTTCTCATCAAAACAGGAAAACAGAGTGATGCAACAGAGAGAGCACTGAAGAAGTTGGTTCTATTTTTTTTATCTTCCACTGCTCTGTTGGATGATCTGGAACAAATAACTTCATCTTTCTGTGCTTTAACTTCCACATCTATAAAAAGAAGATAATGAAAATAACCTCCTCTGCAAATAAAGTTTTTCTTCCTTTTATTGGGGAGTAGAAACAAAGATAGAAGGAAATTCTTGGTAGAGTTCTAATATAACTTGGTAGAGTTTCTGGATTTTATAAGATTGTTTTAATTTTCAAAATTTTGCAATGCAGTTCAAAGTGGAAAAGAAATCAGCCCAGGCTGGCCCAGATTCTGAGCCCCTCAGCACAGTTGAGCAACACTGGACAGAACGCTTAGCCAAGTGCCTCCCTCCACAGATTCCAAGGAATGTTTTATTTCAGTAAAAAGAAATGACATAAAATGTAGCATCTCACTCCCAGATCTTAAGAGTGAGAACTTTTAAATACTAAAACCAGATGGAACTTAGTAATGATTCAAAGATAAAACACAAATTTTCCTTGGTTCTGGAGAAATTCTACAGTAAATATCAGAAAAGACCTGTTAATAACTACAGAAGAATCACAGATTGAGCTGTAAAATGAAGGGGGAAAAAGTGGAAGTGAATTAAATAAAGCATGATAATAGTAGCCATCTCTCTATGCTCAATGCTGTGACTTCCTGCTAAGACAAAACAAGAGAAAATCCTCAGATCTGTGAATTCCCCAAGCACTCTTTTACTCACACAACTGGCTTCTTCCTCATTTTTCTGTAGATTGTAGGGATACATTATGTAAGTTTATCATTACATCCCATGACACCTCTCTTGCTTCATTGGCACGGGTTAATGTTAATATGTTTAGTTGGTAGATTTTATATGTGACCCATGTATGAGAAAAGAGAGAAAGCCTGCCCATGATATTATGTTAGGTTTGTTCTTGTTTCTGTCCCATCTTGAAGAGTAAGACATTTGAGAGACATAGATATCCCATTAACAGCACCAATGTTAGGAGAGTGCCTTTATTATTTATTTTACTATCAAGACATTTTGTCAATAAATATCAATTTGGAACACTACTGCAGTAGCACAACAAAGCAGTTGGAAATGCATAAATGTTCCTTCATAGTTTGTTTTAAGATACTAAAAAAACAAAGTCAGAGCTGCTGACTTGTGAGAGACTCAGGGCAAACATATTCTGCTTTTCAAAACTTATCTATTGCCATTATTATTTTATAGTTATCTTTCTTTCTAAATTCTTTGGCCTGAATCTTAGCTCAAATTATCTTTTGGCAAGTTCTGCTACTCTAACAAGATCTAACTGGTCTGATTCACAGAAGAGTGTAAAGCCTGTCATCAAGCAAATTAGTTTTGATTTATCTTCATGCAAAAAAAAAAAAAAAAACCCAACCAAAAACCATCACTTTCAGCTACAGGATCTTATAGCTTAAGAATCTGTCACTGTTGTGGCTTCATGAGCAACATCTGTGGTTGCCCCAGAACTCTTGGCCACTGGGTATCTTCCAGGCTTGGAGAGTCATGAAGCAGTGTTCAATGTGTCATTACACGTTAGTGCACTGTTTTGCAATGCACTGTGAATCTAAACATTCACACATTCTTCACTATCAATAAATCTGAGCATTTAAATGTTAGTTTTCATACACAATCTCCTGTATTCTTCCCCATAATCCATCCCAGTTGAATCAGCTTGGTGGTCAAGGAACTTCGGAAATTAGCATTAAAAAGCAAAGCAACATGTGCTGCAAAAACGTTCTGGCACCTAGCGTCACCATGCTGGTGTCTTCATCTGAATATAAGTTCCTCCTATAGTCAGCAGAGGACCACTCAGTGCAGTTAATGAAGCTCAGAGCTGTTCAGCTGTTCAAAAGACACTGACATATCTCCCTCAAGGTGGTCTGAATAGCTTGTTGTGTCAACTATGAGCAGGGTTAAGCTCGTTAACCATAGGTGCTTAGTGACAACTGCAATGGTCTGAGATCTCAAAGACTTTGACATAAGACTTCAGATACAACAAACATTTCTGGAGATCTGCTGCTTCTTCGATCAGAAGTTCAGGTAGAGAACACCACAATGCCTAAAATGGCATTTGATGCCTGCATTTATGTAACTAAATCCCACACTAGTTCTCTACTGAGTATAAAGGAAGCTTAGACATCTGCTTCACATGGAGACGCCTACACACTGAAACCCAAATTTAGGTGTCTTAATCTGCTGGCTGAGTCCACCCCTTTACTCAGAGGTTTCCTGAGCTGGCAGCTGCATTAGCATTATGTTTAAGAGGTCTCTATGGACTTCTTTTTTCATTTCCATTTCTAATCCACTCATGAGCACATTTAAGCCTCTGACTTCTACAATACACTTGCAGCAATTTACAATTGTAACTCAAGAGAAAATACATTTTCTTTGAATTTACTGCCTGGAAATTTCATCAGGACACCTAAACCTTGTGGTACAAGGAACACAGAATTCACTTTCTCTGTGATGATATATTTTATGCCATTATCACATTCCTTCATAATCCTTTTCCAAGTTAAACCAATTAAGTGCATCAGTGTGCCTTTTTTGTCTTTCCTTAAGGAAGCAATTCTACACCTCTGATTAGTTTACTGCTTTTCACTGTATCTTTGTTAGTCCTTTTGGGAGAATTCCAGACTATTCAAGATGAACAAGCACTCTGGATTTTATGTCAGTGTCCCATCTTATTCTTTGTTCCTGTCCTAACACCCATTTTGTCTTTTCACCTACTACAAAGCACAGGACTGAAGTTTTCAGTAGACTAGCCACAACAACTCCAAGGATTTTTTCCTGAGTGGAAAAGGGGTATGGGCTGAACTTGTTCTACAGGCTTTTCCTCAGTAGTGGATAACATTTTTGTCTTCTACTCAAACATCTATTTTTGCAAAACTATTTAGAATATAACCTCTTTGAGATCTCTGCCAACTGTAAAATTTGATATGGCCCAAAATTTCAAAAATATTTGAGAAAGCGTATCAGAGCAGCACATAGTCTGAGCTGTCATTCAAATGTCTTGTCTTTCAGCAACTGGGCAAAAAAAACCACGTTAAGTAACACATAGCCAAAGTAACAGTAAGAAGGAAAAGGTACAGAGGAAGAAGCTGAAGGTCCTGGTTCCTCAAATACTCCAAACAAACTATTCATCTCTTACAAGGGCTTTTTTACTCCATTCAAAGCCATAATCACATGGAAACTCTACTGGAGGATGTGCAGACTGACTTCAATCATGGACAGCTTGTAGACACGTTTTTGCAAAACGAAACCACCAAAGCAAATTCAAGTTCTCCCAGTCACTGAAAAAACTGTTGGAGTTTCCACAAGTTTTCTCTATCAGAGCTGATCAATGAGCTCAACATGATAGCTGGAGAAATTAGTTCTGAACAGTTTGGATTCAGAAAAATAATATATATTACTTCTGTTTGAGTTTGGGTATAGTAGCTTCCTTTTTCACAAAGCAAATGAGACACTCTAAGAAATAAAGCAAAACATGAAGAATAACTTTTGTAGCTCAGTGTCCCATTCTCATGTCTTCTCTGTGTCTGAGATGTGTCAATGACAAACATTTAATAAATGAAATTTCAGTGCCTGAGTACATATGGATCCTACATGCTGACTACAACCCATATGCACAGAAGATTACTTTGGGTTACGACTTTTTGCCAGCACTTTTGTACGAGTTCTTGTCTCTTGCTGTGAGCACAGAGGAAGTGGGTCAATTAGCTAACACTAATGAGTTAACGTGGAGTACATTAAGCAATTGGGCTGGGTAGATTATTATTATCAGGGATTCAGAGAAATGAAACACGTGTCTCAAAGACCCTACAACAAATGATGCTTACAAAGCAGCAGTTTATGAATTCTGTTAATAAAATGAAAATTTAACCACCTGGGAAACTCTTTTAGATAAGAACTAAAGTAGCTTTTTGGGTAGATTAAATACCTGAATTACAAGGACTTCAAGGGTAATGGTTCTGCAGAAAGCAGATAGTATATGTGCTGAGGTTGCTTTTACCTAAAAGAGCTTAACACACACCTCCAGTTCTCAGGCTAAATTATTATGAGAGAGACATCAAAGCTGCATAGTAGCCATTATGAAACAGGAGTTAAGAAAAGCTGGCTGATAGGCATGGCACTCTCATTTAACCGTGCACATTACTTTCATCTTGATCCCTGCTACTCCTTGTCATCTGCCTACTAATCCCTCCATAGAGTGTCATTCCCTTTTCTCTCACTGCAGCTTCTGATTATATACTGACTTCTATACCTTCTGTACTTCAACGCTGAAGCTGTGACTGACATATTCTGTGTTCTGTTCTATTTGTGCTACTGTAAAGCACCTTGCCATAATCTCTGGAAACCAGGGGCAACATCCACCGAAGAATAGTCTCAGGTGCGTCAACCCAGTTTAATTTCCACTTTACCTAAACAAAATCTGCCATTTTCAAAGTGTGGCTCAGCAGCTTAGGTTCTGTATCTTTGTATTCACAAAAACGTCCCTTCCGAAAGGACAGCTGCCAAGTTAGGTACTGCTCGAAGATGAATCAGTGGTGAAGCTACCCCACAGTCCTTCTGTCTAGTAATGTAGCGGTTAGATCACTTACTCTGGATGCGAGATCTGAGGATTCAACATGCCTCTCCACCTGCTAGGATGTAAACTCTTGGTGATACAGATGCATGGTTACTGCCAAGCATAGGTTATTTTAGGGCAGTTCTGGTTGATTTAATTCATCTGTGCCCTTTCTGCTGAAGAAACCAGCTCTCCCATATTCCAGTCAGCTACTTACACTACGTGGTGAGGAAAATATTGCTAGCTGGGCCACAAATTCTCCCGACACGTTTTTTCTCCTCAAAGACCCTAGGCAAGTATTTCCACGGGCCAATTATGGCCGTGAAGGCCAAAGCAGGCACCTCCTCAGGGGACCGGAACTCTAGAATTCAGAGAAAACTGCAAGGGAGCATGCCAGAGAGGAGGGATAGGTATCTACAGCGACCGAGGGCTCCCTGAGGCCTCAAATCTGCAGCTCTCCAGCCCCGACCGGTCCGGCAGCGTCATAGCAATGCAAGAGGGAGCCAGGTAGGGGCCCCGCAGCATCACCTTGTGATCTCGCCATCTTCCCAGACTGGCCGTACCCTGTCTGTCATGGCGGCCTCACCCCAGTCGCCTCACGTAACGGCAGGAGGAGGAGAGAGCGGTCACGTGACGACGACACCGCGCGGGAGCGGGGCGCGCCGCCGCCGCGGGCACGGGGCGCGCGGAGGGGCAATGCCGCCGCCGCGGTGAGTGCAGGGATGGCGGTACGGGGACGGTGAGGTATGGGGTTGTTGTTGTTGGTGGTGTGAGAGGAGGCAGCTCCGACGGGCAACCGGTGGCGGTGTGAGGAGGATCTCCGCAGGGTGAGGGACGGGGCCGGTGGCGGCAGTATCAGGCCAGCCCCGGTCGTTTTCCCGCCTGCTGTGAGGCGAGCCTGTGCCGAGGGCAGCGATTCTTACTTTCCAACGGCCGGACTCAGACTCGGGGCTTCCCCCTTTCTGAATATAACGAAAGGTGGGCGCTTATAGCGGAGAGGCTGCGATCGGTGGGGTAAGCATGGTGAGGGCTATTAGTTTGACCTGAGCAGTAGCACTGCCCCGGGAATTGACCGTGGAGCTGGTGAGTGGCTGCCCAGAATGGAAGACAGTGTAATTATCGGGAGTTTTAGTCTTTAAATGCAAGCAGAGGTGCAGCAGCAGCCTGCTTGCAGGTAAACTGAAACTCTGCAGCTGTCAGCCCCAAGTGTGAGGGTCGGTACCTGTTAGCTTTCATTGATTCGTGTGCAGGGCGAGGGCAGGCGTTGCTTTTTTGGGGGGGGTGGGGGGGCGGGAGGGTGCCCTGTGACCTCGCGCGTACTAAAGCTTTCTTATCTTTATGACTGACAAACTTATTTTAAAACCGGTTCTCCTTTAGTGTTCCGGTGGCTTTCAGTATATACTTTGCAGCATTGAGGCTCCTCTTTTCCTATCAGCAAATATGTGTTATTCTGCTTGGCTGGTCTTCAGCCCTTTTAGTCACTCCCCACTGCCATGTGGTGTTTTTTGTGTTTGTGGTTGGTTTTTGGGTTTGTGGGTTGTTTTTTTTTTTGTTGTTGTTTCGTCGTTGTTGTTTGCGTTAAAGCTTTTAAGCTGCAACAGAAGACATCGATAGCAGATTAACTGTCTTCAAGTTACTTGCAAGGCAAAAGAAAGGTTTTTTAGTCCCACGTTTGCATGAAAACAGACCAACCTGAGCAGGAGACCAACAGCTCTGTGCTGCTGGGAGCTTAGCAGGTCGGACTCTGGTATAGTGTGGTGATGGAAGCTGCCTTTCCAAATAGCTACTTTGCCTTCATTTGTTTTTTCGTAGGTGTCAGCCTTACCGCTATCGGTGAAGCTAATTAGCATACTAATGCTGACCAGTATTGCACCTGTGCCAAACTGTCCTGATTAGTATCAGTTGCAGGGCAGCTGTAGTCAACCTTACAGCACTTTTATTACATAACTAGATATCAAGTGCGGAGAAGAAAATCAAAATCTCATGACCTGACTTTGTTGCTGCACTGTGAACAAAGTGTTTTATCTGTTTAATTCAGTGTATTTGGAGAGCTGCTTTCTGTTTGAAAGAATGGTGACCTCTCTTAATGCCAGTACAGTAATTATGCCAGTGGGCAGGATCATCAGCACGCTGCTGATGTACAGGGATCTGATCCCTTCTGCCCTTAGAAAGAGTGGTCTGTAAGTGACAATAAATATTCTGGAATACTTTCTGATCTAGCATCTGCTTCTGTCCCCTCCCCCAGTATGAATCTAATTTTAACAGGAAACTGCTTCCAGACATCTATGATTAGCTGATCCAAGTGCAGGCAGTGCCCAGAAAAGGATGATACCAACCTCTCCCTGGCAGTATGTTTCTGTACAGAACCTCTGCATGTGTGAAACAGTCCAGCTGGGATTCCTAGACCTGATTTTTAGAATAGCATAAAGGTCCAGGTGGTTCCAGATAAGAGGCTTTTGATTAACAAGCAATTGGCCTCCCCTAGTATAACTGCCTCTGAAGAACTGCATGCTTTCTGCATAAGCTTCTCCTCATCTCTGGGTAAGATAAGCTCCTGCAGAGTTTTAGGAGCTCTTCTGCAGCAGGGAAGGAAAGAGATAATGCTGCAGCTCTAATGAGCCTTCAACTCGGCCTGAGATGAAGAAGCCAGTAGGCTAAATGACATGTGTTCTGGTTTAAGAGATTCTGACTGCAGATTTCAGGGCCTGTTGCCTGTCTTGGGCTTATCTAATCACTTTGTCTCAGAGGGTGCAAGTCGATGTTCCATTATGCATAGACGTGCAACTGGAAAGACTTCCTGATAAGTTGCTGTGTAACAGTAGTTTATGAGAATGGGTGAATCTGTTCGTCATTTTTATAGTGATGTAAAATACCAGTGGGAGTGATTCAAGCTTTTAGAAGGAAGAAAGTGCTGAAACAGCATGGCAAGGAAAATAAAGATGAATTATTAGTATTTTGAAAATTTGTCTCTATAAACCACTCTTCCTCATAGAAAGTGGTTTACTGGTGGTTATAGATACGTGTCTGGAGTGAGGCAAACTATTGGTCCAATGTAGTTGAAGTATCTGAGCAGGCAGTAAAAACGGGGGTTTCAGATCTTCTAGTAAGAAAGGATAGGGCATTGTAGGGTTGAAAATAACAGGGAGGATCATAGTTGCGTTAGTTAGATTACCTTGGAAGGTAATGTGAAAAAGTTGGGGTCTGAGCAGCTGGCAGGCTGAGTTGTGTAGTGTGGCAGCTGTCTGTTGATTATTGAAACAAAGAAGTAAGGGGAGACTTCCAGCTGGAGGAAGAAGTAGCATTTTGAAAAAAACCCACAATGATTCCTTTCTGTGACAGTCCAGTTTATTAAGTTCCTAAGCAGTTCCATCTGTCTGGTGAGGCAATCCTCAGGTATCCCTAGTACCAAGTAATTTTCTTTAGTGCCTTGCCTTTTTTAGAGGTGCTGGAATGCAACTATGTTGCTTGCTGTTGCAGAGCAGAAGTATATTCATGTATTCCAAGTGCAGAACTTAGTTTGGTTTATTAACCAATGTCAAAAAATATTACAGAGGTGAAGTATGTTTCAATCCCTGTTAGAGTGTGAGAGGTAGATAAACTGTTGATTCTTGTCTAAAATTTCCTTTCAAAACATATAGTGGTTTATGGAGATGAATGCATCTGTTGTTGCAACTACTGTGTTAATGTATAAAGTACTGTCAGTACAAAGGCCTTGGCTGTTAAACCAGTGTTCATCAGCATGAGTAAATGCATTTGTTCAGCTCATTTTGTGTAAGACTTAGTAGTATCTACCAAATACATCAATTGTGCTCTAGTCTGTTTCTCTTGTGAATCATCATAGTGTAATAATTGGTGTAAGTACTTGATTTGGAAGCTCTAAAAACTAGAAACAAACTGAAATAGAGTGCAACGAAAAGGTGTGTGGGATTAGGAAGCTGATCGTACTGTTTTAGTGAAAAGTAGACTTCAGTTTTACTAAGTTTCAGATATTTTGTTACATGAAGATCTAAACTCTTTTCCCTAATACATGAAAATACATGAAGTCTGTAGATTAAGTGACTGATGGTGTTACTGAAAAATGGAGTATGGGTTGAAGTAGCTGTAAGAGTGATGCACTGTATCTCAGCTCTTTCTTGTGTGGTCTAGGGTTTGGCAACCAGATATTTTGCACATTTGAAACTGTAATGCAGTGCTTGGGGCTGAATCAACTTTTCCACTAAACTAATTAGAATCCCCTAATGCAGGGGACCTCAGGACTTTGTCCTGCCTGCTTATGCTTTGTACTATGAGCAAGAGATGGATGCACAGGCTAGGGAGGAGTCCCGACCCCACTTAACTGGTACTACTCACAGGCAGGTACTTTGATGTCTTCCCAGGCTCTAAGTTCAGTTTGGAGCAGCTGAGCTCTTGTGGTTTTCTCTTTTGTGGCACTAGTGGCATTGCAAGTTCTGCCTTTCAGAGACTGAAGATTTGCTGTGACTGAGAAGTTGTCTCTTAGCTGTGCTACAAGGACTGTTCTTGTCCGTGCTCTAGCTCCCTCTTTCCATTCAGTTAGCTCCTCTGACAAAAATAATTTCTCTTGCTGTGCCAGAGGAAGGAATATGTGCCTGAGGAAATGTTGCAGGGTGGCTGATGGGAGGTAGCTGCTTACCTGCGGTAACTTTTTGTCATTCCCAAGACTTCAGCTATGAAACACTGCACCGTTGAAGGATTTGATTTGTAAACTGACAGGTTAAACTAATAGACTCACGGAGGCATGCCAAAGAGAAGATACCTCAGGAAATGACTGCTATGTGCCAAGCTGATTTAAGCAAACACCTTAATGTTAGGTGTGTGTTCATAGAGGTGGTCTTTTTAGTTTGTGTAAACCTGTCCAAGTATTGCTTGGCTAGATGACAGTTTTTCTTGTGCTGACAAGGATTGCGTTAGATGCTTTAAACCTTGGAGTTGGCCTAATTAAAGCAGAAAGTTTTCCAGGAAGCACAAAACTGTCCCTTATGAACCAGTCTTTCTAGGTATTTCGACTGTTTTGGTAATTCCTGAAGTGTAACATCAGGAACAAATGATGTCACCGTCTTTGTTGACACCTTCCATATTTGTTAGTGGATTTCCATTGTAAAAGTGCTTTCTTTAGTTTTCATTTTCCTTTAATTTTGTCTGTTAGCATGCATCTCTTATCTCTTGTCAGCAGACACTGACAGTCACCACCTGTGAAGCAAGAGAAGGCTGAGTTTTGGATTGCACACTAACCTTCTGTACTAGTGATGTGTTGGAAAGTGTGGCTCCTAGTGAAGTGGGAAAATGTATTTTTGATCTCCTGTTTATTTGTTGCAACATCTGTGATTTCAACATCAAAATCCTGAGGACGTTTTCCCATTAGAAACTCTGGCAATAGATAAGTAGAAGAAAAGAGATGGAAAAGGAGTGGTCCACAACTCTTTCCTCAGAGGAGTTTCTTTGGAGAAGGAGAGATTGAGTCTGTAAGATTGTGTAGAATACAACGAAAGACAAAATTAACTTTTGGCATAACTTGCAGAACTTTGCTCCCCTTCCAGTGTAAAATATCAGAAAAAGGTTCACCGAGGGAGCAGCAGGTATGAGTTACTGATTTTCTAACCCAGAGCTATTTGTGCCCTCTCTGGTTATCATGGCCTCAGATATTTTGATGTATCTTCCTGAATGTATCAGTCAGGCCTTACAAGTGTAACACTTGTAACTAACACTTAGTTACTAAGGATCTCATCGAAAACTGTAGCAGAGCAAACAGTTCAACCAGAATGTCCGGCAGGGCCATCTGATAATACAGAGGGGTCCTGCTTCAGTCAATTTGAAGGAGAACAAGCAGTAGTTGGTCGGCTCAGGATTCCTCTAATATATTAATGACCAGAGACATTAATGAGAAACTAAGAGGGGTACTGTGCCTCAACTGGGACAAGTACTTTAAAGTTATGTTGAGAAAATGGCTCCACAAGCAAGGAAATGTCAATATTTTTTGGTCTTCCTGAATTTCTTGGGAAAACCAATGTCCTGTGTCTCTCTGATCCAAGTGGCACGGATACTATTGACTATGCCAAAGCTTTGGAGTGAAAAAAACCCAAATTACCTTTGTTTCTGGACATGAGGCGTGCAAATGGACATTGAATTTTACTCAGCACCTGCTTTTAGTATTTTGGGTTTTTTAAACAGTGACCATCAACTCAGGAAAACTCGGAACATGATGTATTGAGGCAATCTTCAAGATAGTGTTGTCTCTTAGTGTTGTAGAGAGGAGTTAAGAACTCTGAGCAATTTGGAACAAGCTAAATATTTTCCTATCAAAGCAGTTTGGAGATTTAAACAGTAACTTGTTTTAACCTCACTCACAGTTTTGGTGTTGCATTTAATAGTTTTTAAAAAATATATAAGCAAATAATGTCTGTGTATTCTAAGGTCAGTTACTTGGGCTCCTTACAGGTGTTTGATCCTGGGCTTACGCAACTAAGTTCCCAAACTACATGTAGCATGTCTGCCATCCAAACATGGCACTTCTAATGTAGTTTTATATTACTTTCTGCATACTGGAAAGGAAAACCCTGCAGAAAAAGAGAAGTGAAGTAGACTAGTATGACCTGTGGGGAGTAGGCTTTGAGATCTATGAATTCTGCCATCTGATGGTGTAGGGTACGTTGCAGAGTAACCATAGAGTAATAGAATCATAGAGTGGTTTGAATTGGAAAGGACCTTAAAGATTATCTTGTTCCAGCCTCCCTGCCGTGGGCAGGG
The DNA here is from genome assembly GCA_013396675.1 of Eubucco bourcierii. Taxonomy (NCBI): domain Eukaryota; kingdom Metazoa; phylum Chordata; class Aves; order Piciformes; family Ramphastidae; genus Eubucco; species Eubucco bourcierii. Next base: position 906,012 of record VWZE01006809.1, on the reverse strand, counting down.
ACACCTTTGGCTAGACCAAGTTGCTCATTCTCATTGAGCCAATTTCCAGTTTTGCAGTGCTAGTAATAACTCAATTGCAGCAGCTTTGCATTGTGTACATCTTCAGTTATAGTCTTTTGAAGTTTAGCCTCGTCTGAATTTGCAAATGTCTTATGTATTTTTTGGTACACAGTTTTTTATTTCAGTACTGAGTTCTGCACAAGTGGGTAGTTGGTGTCTGCTTAGAGACTACTGCAGAATGGGGCTGTGCAGAAAAAACTTGTGCAAAATGCAGTGCCTATAGTCAGTAGTCACAGGTTTAATGATGAGACTGGTCAGCCCTGGTTTTCAGTGTCCCCTTTAAAAGTACTCCAATGAGGGGGGTTTTGCCAAGTATGCTGTGAACTGGATTTTTTTTCCCCTCTTGGAAAATGTGTTTTTATTTTGCTTTTAAAAGACCATAAAAAAACCTGAAGCACCTTTCTGTTCATTGTAAGCATTCCTGAAAGCAAATCTAGCAAATGTCAGTCAAATTGTGGAAATCTTGTGAAATTACTAGTGAGTTGAAAACCAAGATGCATACTGGTTTCAATTGTAAAAAATTCTGTGCATCTTAATGATTGCTTTCCCTAATATTACTGTGGTCTGTATTTATACTATGATGTAGAAATACACTGATTGATTATGCTTCTCTATTAAGTGGCAGTAAAATGATCAGTCTTGTATATGCTGCCAGATCCATGGATCCATATGGATTATGCTTCAGCTGAAAGGACAAAAACCCACCCCCACCCACCCAAAAAAACTCCACCAAAATAACCCCAAAATACTTCCCCCCCCCGAAAAAAAAATCAAGCAAACAAACAAACAAAACCCCACAAAACCCCCAAACAAACAAAAAATCCTCCAACAACCTGACACCCCTCCCCCAACCAAGCCAAAAGAACACAACAGAAAAATGACACACACACCAAAAAATCCCAACAGAACAGTCCCAAGCATAGAAAACTACATCAGTGCTCCGTCTGTGAAATAATCTTGCAGCATGTGTCCTAAGACTCATCCGAATATGCCGTTGTCATAGAGAACCTTGCGTTTGTTCCCCGTTCCCGGTGAGGACTTGGAAGCAGCTCTCAGCAGCAAAGTGTTAAGTTTCAGGCTCAGCATTTTATTGTTCACTGAGAATGAAGACACCAACTGGATTTGACTGCTACTGCAGTAGCTGTGTTCTCACTGGGTAACCTTGCGCTGCCGCCTCAGTGCCGACTCTTCTGGAAGAAGGTGAACGTTCGGCTGCTCAGCTGGTGGTGTAGAAGTGTGCCTTACCTGATTATTTTGCACCCATCTGTATTTTTACTGTTCTTTAGGTAAGCTTTGCAGACACAAAATGCAAGGAACAGCTAAGTAGATTTTAAACATTTCGGAAAAGGTATTAAGCAGCTTACTTGTATGTAGCTGACCTTGTAAGCTCTCTTACATTTTGCGTGCCTGTATAGTGCTGGAGGGTTGTTAAACTAATAGATGTGTGGATCTTTCATGTGAGGGAGCTGCGCTGAACAAGAAGTTGTGAGTGTGGGATTTTTAATTGTGCCGTTTTCTAAGCTATATGTAAAGAAGGAAGGAAGGGCTGTATTACAAAATGCATGCATCTTTGGATGAAAATTCCAGTTTGCTTGAGAGCTGGTTTTGTAACGGAAAGAAAGTCTCAGTGGTTGATTGGAAGAAAGTATTTATTAGCAACAAAAAGGCAGAAGGTATTTTTAGACCTCGGTGAATGGCATGACATGTATTTATTTGCCAAATGGCTTAAAGTAACATCCAGCTGAGCAGCCCTATGGTGCAGCATTTGTTAGAGGGATAGGTAAGAAAATTCCATGCATATAACTGTGCTTTGGGAAACTAGTAGCTTTTTTGCTACTGGAGGGGAGAATTAGAACACTGCAGCAGCATAAAACTGCCTATAGCACCTATTTACTCACTGTTGAGCACAAGGATTTTGGTAAGCTCATGTTTCTAATCCAAGCGTATTTGCTTTCTCTAATCAGACTGGGCTATTATGTTACTTTCCTTAATGCAATGTTGTACTTGCTGGTTGTGACTAAAGCTGATGTTCCTTTCTGTTCTTTATTAACACGAGATTCTGCCTCTTGTGGAACTTTTTCTTTCCCAAACTTCTAGCTGCTTTTTTTTTCGTTAAAAATGTGTCCTGAAATGAGAGACCTTGTGAAATACTCTCACTCCTTGGAAAGGGAGATTGTCAGGAGAAAGGTGTGCTTTATCAGTCTGTTAAAAAAAAAAATGGTTTTTTGTTGACAAAGAAGTGAAAGATGACTTCAGAAGGTATTTTAAAATTTCTTTAAGGGAGCATTTGAAATGAAAGTGGGTAAGGAGGAGCTTATTTTTTTATTATGAAGGTGCTAAAGGGTTTGCATTCACTCTAGCGTGGCAGCCAGCTATGTAAAGCTTTTTTACTGGAGATGAGAAAACCTTGAAAGCTTGATAAGCAAGGGTATGTGCACAGAAGAGGTGTTTCAATATACAGTCCACAGATTTTAAAATGACAGTATACACTATTTGGACATCAGTCCAAAAACTGAAATGCAAATGGGTATACAAGTGAGTTATTTAATAGTGGTAAAACAATGTGAGGAGTGAGAACCTTAAAACATAAAGAAGGTTGTTTTTTTTTTCTTTTTTCCCCCTGAAGCACTTAGTGCTTTTCAGACTTAGTACACTGGTAGTTTCTTAGGTCTTCCACAGTTCATGCAACTAATCTATGTGCCTTTTTTTTTAAATCTTTGAAGTATAGTGAATGCTACATCAGGATTATTTATCTGTGAAGCATTGAAAATTCAGTATTAATTCCAGGAGGATTTATTTTAGGTGGTATGACAGGGCTTTGTATAGATATGCTGAAATGACTAAACTGTTGGCTCTCAAAGCTTTTAAAAATGCATTTAGAAGTGACTTATGGAGGCTAATTAAAAATAGATCTTAGTGTGTCATCTCATTAAAATGAGTAGGAATGGTGATCTTATGCAAGAGGACAGGCTGTGGTCCACAGTCTATTTCTGTGAATGAGGGTTGCTGGGACTGGATTTATATTAGTCTGTTTTAACTCTTTCATTCTCGCATCTCATAGCTTGCTAAACAGCCTGGCTCTGTTTTCTAGATAACATCTTGATAATAGCCCAGTACCTTCAGCATCTTCTCACAGGGTGAGCGCTCCAGCCTGTGACCATCTTAGTGGTCTCCCACTGAACTCACTCCAGTCTATGTATGTCTGCCTTGTACTGGCGTATCCTAAACTGGGTACACTACTCTGCTTTTGGTCTTGTGAGTGCTGCGTGGGGAGGTGTAATTGCATCTTTCAGTCAGCTGAATGTCCTCCTGTTGGTAGTCCTGGACGCTGCCAGCTGTTGCCACAAGAGCATACTGATGACTCCAGCTTAGGCAGACCTCCCAGGTCCTACTTGTCAGAACTGTTCCCCAGCCTCTGTCAGGGCCGGGGAGATTCTGTCCCAGGTGCAGGACTTAGCATGTGTCCTCACTTAATGTCAACAGGTAGGTTTCTGTGGGCCCACCCTGTCCTTGCATGAGGACCTGCCTATATTGTGTCAAAAATAGCAAGTTAATTCATAAAGTAGAATGACCCATCTCTTCTGTAAGGTCAACGATTAATGGTTGTTTTTAATTAAAACCAAGCTGACAGCTAGATCCAATTTGATGCTAAACCAATCCAGTGCAAGGGATTTTTTAATAAGGACTCAAATTGGGTTGAAGCTTAGATTCTGGAGTACATCAAATACTAAGCTGTTATTTGGAAATAATCTTTGGCTGTTGTTTTGAATGTATGCTCAGTTGATATTGCTCCTAGTGATGTGTGTTGGAGTCTGAAAGAAGCTGCCTGGGATGTCTTTTATCTTGCTAACCTATTAAATGTGGCTTTCCCTTAAGACTGTTTGCAGCATAGAGGATGCCTGGAAAAAATAATTCCTATGATATTGCAGAAGCTACTGTGAATGGCATCTCTGTGTGACGACTGGAGTAGTACTTTTTCCTAATCTGGCCTCTGTTCATCATGATTCAACAGGAAAATAGGAAAGCCTGTTCATGCCGATGTGTGTTTTGGAAGAGGAGTGGTGGTAGCCATAACATTGTGGAGGCCAAGAAATATATAAAAAGCTAAGACTATTAAAAGAGCAAAAATGCATTTGTAAGTACTTTTTACGTATCTTCTTGACTTTTTCCCCTCTCAAATGAAGTAAAAATTAAAATTAGTTTAATGGCTGCTTTTTTTTTTTTTTTCCACTAGAATGCTCTTTAGAATTGAAGATTATACACATCTGCTCCTTGCCTTAATATAGATCCAAAATACACAGGCAGTCTTGCAGGAAGTCTGGGTAGTATGAGCTGTGTAGTTGTGTATCTGTATTAATTTTTTTATTTTTATTTTTTTTTTAAAGAAAAGCTGTTCTTGGACAAACTACAAGCAGACTTTAAGGTTTTCCCAAATAGTTCTTACTCCAATTTCAAAAACCTTGAGGTTAATCTGATCCTCTGTTTGACCTCTGACAAACATGAGTTTTGGCACAGTCATGAAATATCTAGTCATACGGTGTGTTTACTGAACTGCTGAGGTTAATCCAAGCAGATGTCGGTGTTTAAGCAGTGGTAGGTCATAATACTTCACTCTTTAAGCCAAAATATTGTGAAATGTGGTTGGCATTTTTTTGCATTAAAAATATTGAAAACTAACACATTGGACCAGTGTTAGAACTATATAGGTTACTACTGATGAACTCTCCCAGGCTGTCTGGAGGGAGCAGAGTTGTATCATTGTTGGGCCAATTGTGAAATGAACATAAGTGTCGCTGATTTTGATGTATGAAATGAGTGTCGTGCTGGAGTTGTAAGGATGCTACAAGGAGCTGGTGCAACAGGGAAAGCTGCATTGCACAGTAATTACTGAGGCTCAAGTCTAGCAGGTAGGGCTTCTGGAGTTTTATTTAACTTTTCAATTGACTAACTTCCAGAGACATTTACTAAGTTACTAATATCTACCTTTTATAGTTGTCTTAAAAAAAAAAAAGTCAATGATTTACTACTTGTTCAGGGAACCGAGACTTCTGTACTGGCATTCGTGAAAATTAGAGAGGAATATTTTATTCCTGGCATTTCTGGCATGCGAGTCTGCAAAATCAGTTTCAAGGCTTTGCCAAAGTCTGAAAGCTATCAGGCAATAAATATATGACAGGCAAAGCAAAGCAACAGGAGGGAGGCTGAAAGGCAGAGTAATTGGATAGAAATTCTCAGATTCTGTGCCCTACAGTTTTGGTTTCTTCTAAGCTGAATTTGATGGGGGGTAGTTTCTATGATAGTGTTTTGGGGTTTTTTTCCTTTTCTTGTTTCACCCAATTTCCTCCAAACTGGATTCCAGTTTCCTGATGTAGAGGTTTCTACCACCTTGCATGAGTTATATTTGCCATGTTGAGGTATCTCTGTGTTCCTAAGTATATGAATGTGAACAGCCATTAGCTCCATGTACCCTGGGATCTTGTGTATATCAATTAATGCTTGTAAAATATTTGAAGGTGTTAACATTTAGTAGTTGCTGTGAAAACTCCTATATTGCTGAGGTTCAGGAAATGTCTTCTGTTCGTTCTGAATCTTCTTTCCTGCATGAGAATTTGGTGAAGAGAATTGTATGAGGTATTTTTGAAACTTACTTTTGGCAGCTGTGTTGCTTTTAAGAAATGGAGAAACATGATAGACCCTTCAAGCCTGGTATCAATTACTGGTAGAGTCTGTAAGGAACTGTATTGTGAAACAATTCTTGAAATACTTAAATTATAGATATTTTTAAGGGCAGTTAAAAATTTGTATTTGCATTTGAATAAATAGAAATTAGTTTTAACCATACCATCCAAATAACGGTTTGTTGGTGACTAGACTTAGTGTTAGTATATTTATGGCATAGGTGAAAAATTTTATTGAGCCTTTTAACAGTATTCTCTGCATAATGGAATTCTGCTTTCTTTTGATTTGTTTTTATCTAACTCATCAAATTTGGTCTGTTCAACTAGTTCTCATTGCATTAGCAGATCTTTAGGACTATTGAGTCCAGCCAACATGGATTTAGGAAGGGCAGATCCTGCCTCTCCAACCTGATCTCCTTCTGTGATCAGGTGACCCACCTGGTGGATGTGGGAAGGCCTGTCGATGTGGTCTACTTGGACTTGAGCAGAGCCTTTGACACTGTCCCCCACAGCAAACTGCTGGCTAAGCTGTCAGCTCGTGGCTTGGATGGCAACACTCTGTGCTGGGTTAGGAACTGGCTGGAGGGCTGAGCCCTGAGAGTGGTGGTGAATGGTGCCACATCCAGCTGGAGGCCGGGCACTAGCGGTGTGCCCCAGGGATCAGT
>VWZE01006809.1:888460-898832 GCA_013396675.1 Eubucco bourcierii | reverse complement strand
CCTTGGTGATACTGTGAGTTGAAAATACATGCCATGTGAGAAAAACAGATTATATGTATTAGGGCTGAGAAAGATACTAATATGTTGGAATTGAAAGGCTTATCTTTCTTAGTGTCTCTATTGAGGAACAACTTGTTTCCATTCAGAAAAAAAAAAAAAAAAAGAAGAAAAAAGGGAAAAACAATAGATTTCAGTTTCAAAATGCTGCTTGGAGAAACCAGCTGGCAGAGGATGGATGTTTAAGACAGTCATCAGGGTATTGTGACCGTGCGTAGGCAGTTGGAGACAGTTGTTGGGTAAACTGGTAAAGTGTTTCCTAGGTGACTTCACAGAACTGGAGAGAGAAATACTCTGGACAGGGTAAAGTTTTTATTCACTGTGTCTAGATGACTTGCAGAAAAAAGACAAGGATATGGAGATACATGAGGTAAGAATCCAGGGCCATGTGGCTGCCTCTGGACTGAGTGTTTTCTCCTAGGTCCTTGTGACCAACTGAAGAGTTCTGTCCTCTCTCTGGCATGTATCAAAGTGCTTATGTGTTTTGTTTAATGCTGTCGGCAGCAGGAGTAGGGAGGTGATTGTCCCTTAGTACTTCATTGTGGCTAGGAGTGTCATAGTGCTCTGAGCTGTAGAAAGAGAGGGGGAGGCTGAAGGAATAATTAGTCCATGTCGAATTTGGCTCTGTATGCCTGTCTTCTTTCTGTTACCTGAGATAGAAAGGGTTATCTTTGGTTTTCCTATGGGAGCTGCAGTGTAGATGGATCCTTAAACAGCTCTGAAATTAAAAAGTTCCTGCTCTGTTTTAGTAATTTTTATCCTCCAAGAAGAGTTGTGTTCCGCATTGTAAGCGCATGTGCCATGATGTTAGAATTGTGCATCTGTGTTACCATAGCGAATGCAAAAACAATTCAAGCAGGTTTTGAGGAACAATATATTAGACTTGGACAAGTCTTACAGCAGATGACCTCCCTGTGACCATGCAAAAACCACCTGGCAAGCATCCAGATCATCTTTTAATGAGTATTAATTGTCTGCAGATTGTCTGGCAAGAAGAATTATTAGAATGAGAGGATATAATTGTTTATCTAATCTTGCTCCTTTACAGCCTCACGTGCTTTTCCCTGAGCTTAGATCTACCTTGGTGTGACCATTGGCCACTGTTAGCACAGGGAAGAAGGCACTGGGGACTGGTGATTTACCATCTTCAGCTGGTAAACCCATTCTGCTAGCTAGAAAGAGAGGATTTTTTGGAATAATTTCTGTCCCAGAGCATTTGTGCTGGGCTACTTTCATGGCTTTACAGTTAAGCAGCAAGATTTTTGTGTGACAGTTTTAGAGAGCCTGTTTCACAGAGCATGCTGTTCATCTGTGCTCAGGGTCAGTATGAGATTTAAACCGTTTTTAAGCTTCTTGAGCTTAACTGCTGTTTAGATGTTGCCTTGAAGTGAGGGAGTTTGGCACGGTATGAACAATGGGTAAATTATTTTGGAATGTTTTTCTTTCTAATTTATTTTACTTTGTGGGTATTTTATTTTTGGAAGAGTGGCAATGATCTGCTACAGTCTGGAAAGTGTGAGCTTGAATTTTGACATGGTTTGGGTTTCAGTTTTTTTTTTTTTTTTTGGCTGCAAGTCACTGAGGACTCAGAAATATATTGCCAAAATGAGTGAGATTTTTATAGGTTTCTTGGGGATCATGAATGCCTCCTACCTCTGTTTAGTAGTTTTCCATATTGAGAAGGGAATAAACTGTTTGTACCCGTAAGTGTTGTTGTGATTTGTTTGCTGCCAGGCTGACCTGAAGATTTCTGGTAGTTTCTGACATTCTGAGAAGTCTGAAAAATGCATCAGCATAAGTTCTTGATTCCTGCCGCATTACTTTATTTTCTCAGAACAAATATTTTGCTAATTAACAGTTGGTTTCCTGACTCTTCATTACTATGCAGTGGATTTGTTGAAGTTAGATAATGGTGAGAGAAATCTAATTCTCTGAGTTAGTGTTTGAGTTTTGGGAACCGAGTTGTGTAGTTTGCTGCTTGTGGTGTTTCAGTGGGGTTTTAGTGGTTTGGGTTTTTTTCGTTTGTTTGTGGCTTCTTTGTTTGGAGTTTCTCAAATCTAAAAAAGATTAGAAACAGAGTTTACCTGATTCTCCTGGGTAATAAACAAATTGTTATCACCAGCTTCATATGCTTTACTTCAGGGATTTGCTTATGACAGTAATTTTGAATACAGCTTGGGAAAATTTTGTTAACAGATGGGTGGCTAAAGTAGAAGACTGGACTGGGTTGCTTCTTTCCAGCTCTAAGTGGGCATCTCTAGGGAGTATGGAAACTCTTCTGGAGTCTGCAGAGACCTCCCTGACCTCAGTAAATTACCTTGGAGCTTCTTGCTCTTTTGTGTCCCCTGTCTGTTTCCTTCCTTTCTGTAGACAAAGAGCATCTATAGATGAGACTGTCTTGTTTCTGTGAGTTGTTAAATTGCACCTCATGATTTCTGAAATTTCTGGGATGCTCACAATCTCATTCCGTGCTTTTAGGGTAGGAACTGAGCTACAAAAATGGAGATACCTGGACATACTCTTGAATAAATAGCTCAAGGTGACCCTGCCTGAGCTAAGGGGCTTGGACAAGGCGATATTCAGAGCTACCTTCCAACCTCCAGCATTCTGTGAAAAAAACAGTTCTGTGTGTAGTACACTTAGTTACACAGTGGTGTGTTTACATGAAGGCAGGCATACAGGGAATGTACTGCTGTGGGAGAGAGAAAATTCTGTCACTGTTAGGAGGAAAAAGTTATTTTACCTTTAATTATGGTATGTCACTTGGCTCTTTGTGGTTGTTTGCTTCATGTTTTAAAGCAGTAGTATCCACACAGAGTGCCTACACTGGTCATGTTTATTTTTTTAATGTGAAAGTGAAAAGGGATTTCATCTTAAGATCTGTGCCTAAAGCTTAAGTTCCAAAAATCATTTAATGGGAAAGCAACTCACAGAATGCATTTCCTCATGTACAGACCTGATGAGGTAACAAAACACTCTGAAAATATGTGTTTTCACTCTCTTCCAGGTAATTGAGAATGGGCCCTCAACGATGCTAAGTCTACAATGGGAAGTGTCACACTTCGCTATTTCTGCTATGGGTGCCTTTTCACATCTGTGACCTGGACACTTCTGCTCTTTGTTTATTTCAACTTCAGTGAAGAGAACCAATCCTTCAAGAATGTGCCCGTCAAGGGGTTGGAACCTCAGAGGCCACTTCCAAAAAAATTCTACCCCCGTTTTACACGGGGGCCTGTTCATATGCCTGAACTGCAACAGAAAGACAGTAGGATAGGAAATCCTCTTGGAAATCATATCCAGGACCCAGTGAAGGGGGAGGTGGAATTCTCTCCTGAAATGGGTAAGTGGCTTTCAGTGCTGGTGGCAAAATTTTTAAAATAGTAGAAGCAGCGAACTATTAAGGTTGTTTTTTAAAAGATTGCAGGGAGACTTCTGTAATGAAGTGGTTCTATTTGTTAAAATGCAGTAATAGTGACTCTCTTCTCTTACTTAAAATATATTCTGTTGTGTTATATACTACTCCTAATACTTACAACTGTGCTGTGTAAGTACTGACGAGGGGAACAATATTACAGCGAGATTTCTACCCTTGAAGTAGTTCTTGCTTTTGGAAAGTTCAGTATATGCTTATTTCATATATTACTCCTGTGTTGACTGGGCTCGAACACAAGAACTTCTGTTAGCCACAGAGAAATTCTGCTCATGTGCAGCAATTAAAAATATCTTGGTAACAGTACACAACGAAGAGAACCCATTGATTTGGTGAATATTCTTGGAATATGATATCATCTTCAAAAAAATGTGTGTGGGACAAATTACAATGAAAGATCTATTGAGATAGCAATGGCTAGGGCCAAACCCTGCTTGCTTTGCACCAACAAAGATCTTTGTGTTTCTTTGGAGCATATTTCATCAGTGAGATGATTTGGGTTTGTCTTCCAGACTTACCTTTCAGGCTACAAAATGCTGTGTGCATTTAACTGCTTGTATGTTTAAGAACTTACAGCTTAGTGTCTGCTGCTGTGCTCAGATATGCAAACTGAGCCATGTTATATACTGGCCTGCAAAACTGCCTTAAGTCTGGAGGCAGATGTTGAATGTTGTCAGTGTCTGCTGCTTTGGGAACTATGGCATGGTACCCTGCATATCCAGGAGTTTAATACTCATATCTGATGGAAATCTTATTTTGGATGAACACTGGATCACCAGCTTCAAGACCTTACAGAAATTACCCAAATTCAATTTCCAAGCTGATCATTAGACTTGTGTGAATGTGTAGGAAAAATGCCAATCCAAATTGCCTTGTGGCGTTACAAACCTTTATCAGCTCAATGCAGAAAGCACAAGAGCCAAATGAGGCGAAGGCCAATCCAGAGGTGGCCATTTCTTTCCAACTATTCAGTATGAGCCAGGAAAGAAAATTACTCCTTTTTAACTGAGAAATCCCTTGATCTTCAAACCAAGTGACTGGTTTGGTTGGTGAAAGCCAAGGGGAATTACAGTGCCAGGATAAATTCTACATGAATCATCAGAAGAGAGCTGGTGCTCTGTTAGAATTAGATCAAGTGCTGCAGCAAAAGGCTTCCTGCCTCTTTAAGGTAGGGCAGTGATAAACACACAAGCAGAAAGAAAAAAAAAATAAAAATAAAGAAAATGAAGAGAAGTCTGACATATAATAACCATACCCGAACTCATCTGATAGGACAATCTATCTTCTAATCTGGGAAAGCCACATTACACTGCTGAAGTAAAGCCTGCACTCATGTTTCAGTTGTAAAGCCATTGTTTTTCAAGGGCTTTTGTCTGCTTGTTTGGACTCAGATCTTTTAAAGCCTTTTTGTATGCACTTTGGATATTGTTCTCCATAAGAATGTTTAAAAAAATATTAACATTCCTTCTTGTCTATATTCAGAAGATCAGAAAGATCAGATTTGGTTTACTCTGCCTTAAAGTGAAGGCTGGCGGGTGAAGTTTTATAGCTGTCATAGCAACTTAATGGGAGTCTGTAGGGAAGATGGAACCAGACTGTCTCCTGAGGTGCATGGGATTATGATAAGGAATTAAATCAAGGAGGAGATTTCTATTATATAAGACGAAAGACATTTTTAGTGCAATGATGGTCAATTTCTTGAATGAGGACATGAAGAGGTTGTAGAATATCCATCCTCGGAGATACTGGAGGGTTTCAAAACTTAACTGGACAAAGTCTGAGCAGTCTAGTCTAGATGACTCTGCTTTAAGCAGAGAATTAGACTAGATATCACTTCCAGCCATAATTAGCCAATGAAACATTATTCTGGATGTACACTCTTACTGATTATTTTCTGCAGATTTTGTACCACATGGAGATGATGGGCAGGGTGGAAGGAAATAAATCACCAGATGCTTGATTCTTGTATGGAGATTTCAGTGAAATTGCCTCTGTATCTTGATTATAACTGCAGAGGATGTATGGATATCATTCTGTGCAGCCAGCTCATCAGCGACATTAAGAAGCTATGCTCTGCTACCGGAATTGTTGCAGAAGCAAGTAGCAGGCAGCTTGTGGCTACCACTTCCTTCCTGTCCCTCTTTTTATTCTGTAGAAGAGTTCAGTGAAGCACCACAAACTTTTTTTCTGTTCTCGATGGTGAGTGTATGCCTTAGTGAGAAAGAAGGCCATGGCACTGAGTCAGGCAGGCAGGATGGCATTGAGGATTTCAGCCTTGGCCTCTAGCATTGTTTATACCAGCAATTGGTGCCTCTGCCCTGCTCAGCAAGTGTTGAAGATTCTGCTAAAATGTCAATAAACAACTAACTCCACTGCTATTTTACTTGCTGTCAAAGGCCGGGGTGATTTAAACAAGAAGTTTACATTTTTATAGCTATTTTTAAGTTGCTGAAGACTTGAGAAAATTGCCTGAAATTGGAACTACTATTTTGAGGGATTTTCTGCTACTGTAAATATATTCTGTCTCTCAAAAATCCTGTCACAGACCCTTCATCCAAATGGATAGATGCCGATGCGTTGTGTGCCAAAGTCTATCCGTTGCTGTTTAAATGTTAGTTTTTAGGTGCTGCTAAGAATTAGAGGGCATTTAAATGAAGGCAGTGTGTCTGGTAAGGCAGTAAACACAATGGAGCCATCAGTCCTTAGAAAGTGGTGTAACTTATCCCTGTGAGAAGAGAGAAGGAAATTCATACTGGTAAAAGGAAATGTTATTTACAAGCAAATTATATCCACAGTTGAATCTCTAATGTGAATAGAGATTTCAGGAGAAACTGGTACCTGTGCTTCAGTTAAATTGGCCCAGAAGCAGCATGAACACAGCAAGAAGAAACTGCCTAGAGGGTGATGGAGCACTGGAGCAGGCTGCCCAGAGAGGTTGTGGGATCTCCTTCTCTGGAGACTTTCAAAACCCTCCTGGACACATTCCTGTGCAACCTGATCTGGGTGTACCTGCATTAACTGGAGGCTTAGACTAGATGATCTCTGGAGGTCCCTTCCAACATCTACCATTCTGTGATTTTATTATAGCTGCAAGGGCTACTCCTAAGTACTACCTATTTGTAAAGAGTAATAAAATTAATTGCACAAAACTACAGTTTACAAAACCAGAGGAGTTTATGAAAAGCATAATGGGGATTTGGGGAGGTTAAAGCATACATTTCAAACCTTCATTGCTTCCAAAGGATATTTTTGAGGCTGCTAACTGGTCTTGGTGGTTTGTTTTTTTCCAGGAATGATTTTTAATGAAGAAGATCAAGAAGTGAGAGACTTGGGCTATCAGAAGCATGCTTTCAACATGCTTATCAGTAATCGGCTGGGATACCACAGGGAGGTGCCTGATACAAGAGATCCTAAGTATGTACTGATTTTTGGAGAGGACATAGTATATTTTTGTGTGCTGGAGGTCTCATTACTCATGTTCTGCCTAATACAGTATTTGACACTTTTGTTAATACATTCCTGTTAGATACTCTTTCAACCTCCCTCATTTCTGAAGGCAGATTTTCAACTATTTGAACAGGAGTGCTTGAGGTTAGGAATTTTATTCTTTGGTCTGTAGTATCTTTTTTGATTGAATATTGTTCCATTTTTTCCCATCTGGAAAGGTATATAATAGGTATTGCCTCACAGAAACCAGACTCTGTGGGGGAAAAAAAAAAAGAAAGATTGCTATTCCTTGGAAGCTAAGTGTTTTTCTGATTCTTAATACACTATAAGAATGCTTAATCAAGAACTAGACTACATATATTTGTATTCAAACTTTTATCATATGAATTTAATTTTTGTGTGAGTAGTAGGATTGACAGACAGCTGATTTGATAGAAACAAGATTTCAAAAATAATACTTGAATTGAAAACCAGTGTGGAAAAGACCTTGAAATTAAACTTCCTTTCCAACCACACTGAGATCACATGTGCTATGTCTCTTCCATCTTGCTAACTGTGTACTCAGTTAAAGCATGTTACAATCTTTTTATTTTTGAGGCTTTGTTTTGAGATACTTGGTACTGTAACTACCAGAAGAGATGCTATAATTCTGTTTAGTGTCTTTGAAAGATGAACATTAAGTATTCCAGTGCTTGAGTTAATGGGAGACTGTCACCTAATGTACTACTACACATTTGCTGCAAGCCTACAGAGGATAAGATAGAAGAATGACTGCTGATAAAGGCTCTCTGTTTCTGAGTTCGAGTCCATGCTGGTGTCTGGATTGTATTGCTCTAAATACTTCAGATTTTTTTCTTTAATCTATGAGGGGGAAAAAACCTACCAACATAACAACAAAAAAACCCCAAACCCAACATTGAAAAAAACCAAACAAACCTGCATCTGTTTTTCTAGTGGTTTCTCTGGTGTGGGTAAATGTAATGAATCATACTTGCTGAAATGTCTCTTAAGAGCTAAATTCATTTCAAGTCAATGAACACTTTTCTTGCATCCTTCTGGGTTTTCATTTATAGTTTCTTATTTTTATTGGATTTCCTCATGTCTGGCGTCTTCAAAGAAGATGGACAAAGAAGTACAGACAAAATCAGAAAATAAAAAGAATCCCACTCTGCTTTGAGTGGGATTCAGCTTGCAAATTAAGATGCTTAAATTTAGATAGCTCCATTTAGCTGTCCCTGCTTTTATTATAATTAGCAGAGATGCAGTCAGTGCAGTTGATGAAGCATTCTGAACTCTTCAGCTAACAAAATGCACTTGTCAACCTTAGGGTGAGCTGAACACTACTCCACTGACAGCTGTGACCAGACTTAAATGTCTTAATCTGCAGGCTGAACTCCAGCCTTGGTTGTCTGAGTAGGTATTTAGCACCATTGGAGGTGTTGTGGAATACTCAACCTAGTCTCCAGCAGATGGGCAATAAAGTTGTGGAGTTTTTGTAAGCCTCATGGGATATTTGGCATTCCTGTATGTGTCCGAGCTCCCAAGGGTACCAGACAGTGTTTTGACAGCTGAAAAAAGCCCTTGGTATTTTCTCTTATGTCTTAAGGATCTGAGATTCTCGCTCCTCCCCCTTCACCTCCCTGCTCCAATTCATCATATTCTCTGATAATGATATGTCTGTATTGTGTGTAAAATAACTTACTATGCTGAGTCCTGCTACAGAGCTTATATGCCTGAGCTCTTTTTGTTCCGGTGAGGCGTCTTTCCTATACGTTTAATGCTTGCTTCTTATTTATGAAGCCTTGTGGAAATTCCACTGAAGCTAACTACTGCATTTCTGTTTGCAGATGTAGAGAAAAGTCCTACCCTTCTGACCTGCCATCTGCCAGTGTTATTATCTGTTTCTACAATGAAGCACTTTCTGCCCTGCTTCGCACAGTCCATAGTGTTCTGGATCGTACTCCTGCACACCTTCTTCATGAAATTATTTTGGTGGATGACAACAGTGAATTGGGTGAGACAACCTTCCAGTAATGTTTTGTTTTCCTGAGCTTCCTATCTGTTCCTGTGGATAAAAACATGGAGCCTATGATGCAAAGTTCATGTGTACTCAGTAGTGACACGTGATATTCTGGGAAGCCCAAGATGACATTCCCTTTGACACTGGTGCCATTTTACTGATGAGCTTTGTATCACATGGGCTTTAACTTTAAAAAAACATGTTTCAAGGTAGTGAGGAGTGTGCATTTGCAGGGGGATGATTAAGCAGTTCTTTACAGTTCTACTGTTTTTAACTGCTTGCGCTGCTCTGGTGCTCAAAGCAGATTGCACTGATCTTTCTGTAAACTTCGTGGGCCACTACTAACTGTGAATGCATCTGAAGAGAATTGAATGCAAATAGCCTCAACTGTGGTGTAGCAAATCAGTTATGTGGCACTATGGGCTTTTTTTGTTGGTTTTTTTTTTTTTTTTAACCTGTTCAGCATTTCGGTCTGGTAGAAGCCTTTGCTGGAAGGTCTTTGCGTGGCTCTCTCACAGCCTCTTGTGGCCACCCGAGGAGTAACTGTCCCTGGCTCTTGGAGCAACCTCTCCCTAGAGAGGATCCCTTGCAGAATTGCTTTGCTGTTGCTAAGAGATTGATGCTTCAGCATTTTTCTCCCGCGTGATGGATAAGGCAAAGACAGACTAGCGACTGGAGCCTCTTGGTACTTCAAAAGCAAAATGCCTGTTGAGGAATGCTATAGTTACTTGCGAGCAGGACTGTGCAAGTTCCCTGCTTGCATCTCTACAAGTTCACAACTTTGTGCGTTAAAAAAAATTACATTTACATTGTATTTTTTAGTGTGTATATATAGATATAGATATATATAAAATTAGACAAACATGATTAGTCTCTGTGTTTTGTTTCTGGGTTAAGGTCTTACTTGCTCTGAGACTTGATTAGCTATGTAGAATGAGATTCATTTGTTACACATTTCTCTGAGGTGAGATCAGATGTTAAGATGACTTGGCAGACTGGTGAAGTTCCTGCTGACTGGAGAAGGGCAAACATAACACCCATCTTCAAGAAGGGTAAAAAGAACGACCCTGGAAACTACAGACCAGTCAGCCTCACCTCTGTGCCTGGCAAGATCATGGAGCAGATCCTGCTGAAAGTCCTGCTAAGGCAAATGGAAAACAAAGCAGAGGTGATTGGTGGGAACCAGCATGGCTTCACCAAGGGCAGATCTTGCCTGACAAATTTAGTGGCTTTCTATGATGAAGTCACAGCGACAGTGGACAAGGGAAAGGCAGCTGATGTCATCTACCTGGACCTGAGTAAAGCATTTGACTCTGTCCCACATGACATCCTGGTCACCAAACTGGAAAAGCATGGACTTGATGGATGGACCACTCGCTGGATAAGGAATTGGCTGGATGGTCGAACCCAGAGAGTGG
>VWZE01006809.1:871607-886703 GCA_013396675.1 Eubucco bourcierii | reverse complement strand
CTAGGTGATCCTTGAGGTCCCTTCCAACCTTACCATTCTATGATTCTGTAATGCATTTGTTAATGGTTGTGTTTAGGTAGAAATGCCATCACTTTTCTGGACTACTGATAATTTGAAGGGTAAATTAGTTCAAAACATTCAAGTCTTTGCCTTTTTTACTTCAACTCAATGTTGTTTGAAGCCAAAGATGGAAGGAGATACTGTTTATACAGAGAATGATTGATACTACTGGTATTTGTACTGCTGCTTAATTTTAATGAATGGAATCATACAGCTGAAAGACAGCAAAACTGCTTTGGTGACAGAGGAAATGGAGAAAGATTTTGGCTGTGCCATGGATTTCGTGTGAGTTTGGGCAAATTGCTCAATCTCTATGCTGCTTGGATTTTTTTCTAATTCTCACACCCCCCCCAAAAAAAAAAAATTCCCCTGTGTTTCATACTTCCTGAAATGCTGTCTTAGGTGAAATGATGCCCATTTCTTCAGCTTTAATTGCAGGAACTCTGCCACATGTCACTGCTGTTATGCACGGCTTGGATCTTTAATTTTGCCTCAGAAAGCTTCTAAGATACTTGCTCCAAAGAAACCACTCTTATTTTCCTGAACATATGATGTCATACTCAAGATCAGGGGAGAGAATTCCTGTGGCCCAAATAAATGCTGTCTGCATCAACCCAGAGGCTTTTGGTCCTTGAATATTCCTTAGTACCTTATTTACTGTGTGATACTCTCTCATTCTGGATCCACGATGCCACTTGGCGGTACAAAGGCAGAGATTTTTATCTTTTGGTTTTGCTTCTGGGAATCTCATCTTCAGTTTTCCTGAAAGTACCTTCTGAAAGTTACAGCTTTGGCTTCCATATATGTTGCTCTGGCATTGAGTGTTTTTAACAGCACCTTTAATGTTTGGAGTGAAATTAATCAGAATAAATATTCCAGCATATCCTCTGTTGAAAATCTATCTGCCTCTATACCAAGGTTTCTTAGGAAGCCTCAGCCAGCTTTTTAGGTTCTGTTTTTCATCCTCATTTCATATTCCTTTTTGTTTCTCCACAAGCTTATTAACTTAGGTTTCAGTCTTCATATGTCCATCTTCTCTGCAGTGGTCCTCCTTTCTAACATAAAAGCACTGTCCTCATGTGAAAAAGGTATTGTTACTCTTAAGATTGTCATTGATGTTAGTTAAGTTACAGTAGTGCCTACAGACTTCAGTGAACTTTGCTCTCCTTCAAAAGCACCTGCTTGCCAGCATTGTCTTTGATCCTTTTGGATTTTAGAAAAGCAACCCCTGTGAGTGAGTTGTACTTTGTATCTGCTGTCATCTCCGCTAAGCAGGTAGGGATAATGAAAGGTGTCTTCAGGCTTATTTTAAAGGTGTCAGCGTTGTTTTAATGTATGGAACATAGTAATTTCAATCACTTACCTGTGTGAAAGGGCTTTCATTACTTCTGCAAGTGACAATCACCATAAGAAGAATTTGGATATACTTTCTTTTTTATCAGCAGCAATTTCTTTGAGCATAGAGTCTGGTAGTTCCAGTTACTTTGAGACACATTCTACTAAAGGCTTTACAAGTAGAACAAAAAGGTAACAGTCCAGTCTGAATTCAGGAAAGCAAGGCCAAGTGTAAAACCTGAGACAGAGGCAGTGCATGAAAGATTAGTTGGGAAAATGGAAGGAAGTGCTTATCAGCAGGACAGTGCCCTGTGGAAGGCACAGTCATATGGTCCATCGCCCTCTTCTGTGCAGAATGTGTAGCAGCTTTGTCTCTCTGGGCTTCTGCCATGCACCAGGGAAAAGGGAAACTGTTCACAGGAAAATGTGTGAATAAAACAAACAGACCACAGCAATTGGAGGGCAAGTGTAGGACATGGGATGACTATGCTTTTGATACTCTTGGTCTGAAGCTCTGCTGCATTGGCGTAACTTATTGATCAAGTTTTTGCCCGCGTTTGGGCCGAACAGCTTGGGACTTTAAGCAACGCTTTCACTATTTCCATCCTGTTCTTTAGCTTGCATTTTCCTTTTCTCAGCTGACTTGAAGAAAGACTTGGATGAATATGTGAAAACTCAGCTTCCAAAGACCACAAAACTGGTGAGAAATGAGAAGCGAGAAGGCCTGATTCGAGGAAGGATGATTGGAGCTTCTCATGCCACAGGTATAGTTTCTTGTTTCTCTTTTCCTTCATGCTTTGACAAATGTTAACAGGATGACTTTTCTCTCTGTAGTGCAGCTCTTTAAGATGTTGACAGTTTGACCCATGATTGCTTTAACCCACTGTAGGAGCTCTGCATGTCATATCATGTTCTAAGCCACGCAACATAGTGCAGGGGAAGAAAGATTTCGAATAATGCTATCCTAGGGGAAAGATGTTTCAGCAGTTGTTTCAGAATATCATTGGCTTTGACATGAGTTAATTGCACTGATCTGTGGCTGTTATATTAATGTATGTTGTGACAGCTACATAGTGTCTTCAGTGGTACCTGTGTAATGATAGTTGGAGACCTTAACTAATGTCCAGTACCATATCTATCATCTTCTTCTATCTCTGCGGTCTAATTCACATGTGGGAGGTGTAGGGCACTGGGACATATTCCCCTCCTGACTCCCAGAGTGCTGGTGTGATCATGTTTCATTTAAAATAGAGTAGCTCTACTGAATCTGGATGAAAAATCTGATGACTGTAAAACTCTGTCAAAGAAATGCAAATAACATCCCACTTAAGCAATTTGTAGCTGGGTGTGAATAGTCAGGATCCTGCCTTTGATTGAACTAATCCCTGTGGAGTCTCTGATTTTCCAGATGCAGGTGGTGTTTCCCCTCTGTTACATGGGGTGGTGATACTGCTGATACTCTTCTGCTGCTATAGTTGTCTGTGTGTTTGCATGTTTCTTGTTACCATGGATCTCTGTCTTTTGTGTGCTTTGGTCTCTGTAGGGACAGTGCTGGTATTCCTGGACAGTCACTGTGAGGTGAATGAGATGTGGTTGCAACCTCTGCTGACTCCCATCAGAGAAGATCGCAGGACTGTGGTGTGCCCTGTGATTGACATAATCAGTGCTGACACTCTCACCTACAGCTCTTCCCCAGTTGTCCGTGGAGGGTTTAACTGGGGCCTGCACTTTAAGTGGGATCTTGTTCCTTTGTCAGAACTGGAAGGACCTGAGGGAGCCACTGCTCCAATCAAGTAAGGTTCCTCCTACATGGTGTGGAGCTCTGTGTAGTATGTGGATGATACAAAGCACTTAAGCATTATGGAGTGTAATCTGGGTGTGCAGTTTTAACAACAGTTGCCTATCCTGTCAAATACCTGATGGGTTTATTTTACTTAGAAATAGTTTTGGTTACTGTTACCCATTCCCATTGGAGCTTCTGATGCTTATATAGGTCAGAAAGCACAGTTCTAGAGATTGCTTATGCAACACCAACTATTGCTAGAGGCAGAAATCTTCAGAAGCTTATGCTATTTTTCACAAAATCTCTACAACAATTTCACTTTTGAGCTGTGTAGTGATGTTGCTTTCCAGTCTGTCGATGTGTTTGGCTTAGTCATGATTTTGGTTACTGTTTTTGTGCTAGTAATAGCCTGCATATCCCACTAATACAGGCTCTATAATTTCTTTCATGAAATACTGACAGGGAAAATATGTTTTAGTGGTAATAGGGAGGTGGCTTCCTGACTGATGGGAGAGAACATGAGTGCATATGTTAATTTTCTATGTCAAGCATAACTTTTTTGCATTAGATTTCATTTATATTTTTTCTCAACCAGCTATTGTGTCATAAAAATTCCTAAATGAACAGACGTGGATGTGAAAACCATCTTTTAAATATGCCTTTACACAGTGTGGCAAATAGCTAAAACTGTCTGTTGGAAGCCTGTCTGTATTGTTTTTGCAGTCTTTTTAGTCATTCTGAAACAAAAGCATTGGTAGAGCTTAACATCAGGACTTCCAAGTTACCTTCCTTAATCTGTTAACCATCAGTGGCTGTCTCGCCTGTGCGGAACTGTCAATGTCTGGCTCCTAATGCACATGTAGCTGTTATAAAGTTATGTCAGTATACACTTTTTGCAGTATCAGACACACATGGTTCAGATATGAGAAGCTGTCCCAGCGTGAATCCCTTCATGAGAAGGGTCAGTGCCTGTAGAACAATGATAGGAAGCTGACTCTGCTCTTGCAAACTGCAGGTATCCATCTCAGTACAGAACTTAGGTTTACCATAGAAAATCATTGAATTGTATTGGTTGGGAAAGACTTCTAAGATCATCAGGTCCAACCATTATCTAATTCTTCATGTTGCTGGCATGTGTAGAAAATGATCAACAATTTTACATTTTTTACAAACTACTGCCCTGTAGATAAGGTATTTGTGGGTGATTTACAAAATGAATGAGAAATGGGCTGAGCTCATCTGTTTAATTTTTTTTCCTTGGACTGTAAATAAAGAGCATTTCAGGTTGACAAAAGCAGCTTCAGCAGAATGTCATCTGCTGTCATCTGCCAGCTCTGCAGTTAGTCTTTCCACATCTACCCATCACAGGATTTGGTCTGAGAAGCCAGGAAACTTCTTAAGTTGTTTAAAAGTTTCACTGGCTTGTTGGGAATGTGTCGCTGTGGCAGTTTCTGAAGCTGGAAGGGAAAGGGCAGACTGGGAAAAGCTGAGTGAGGAACCAGTATAGAAAGTCTTACAATCTTTGTTCTGTTAAGAACCATGCTCACAGTTGCTCTGGGGAGTGCCTCAAAGATTACTTCTTGCTGTGTTCAACACTGTTGCATTTGCTGAACTCGCTTTAAGGAAAAATTCCCATGGCAAAGGCAGAGAACTTTATTGAAGGAGTCTAATCATCTAGAAAGATTATTTTTTCATATGAAAGTGACTTCCTCTGACTGCTTTGAAGAAACCGGATTGCTATTGAACCTTTAAAAATGGCTTTCCATCAAATGGGAAGTCTTATATTTTAGAGACCTTTCGTGATGAAATATTTTGGTGGTGGGAATAGAAAATTTGAGAAAAACCTTTCAACCCAGTTTTTAAAGTGACAGAAACTGCAATAGAAAATTATGTGATAACAAGCAAGGAAATCCAGACTTAGGCTTGGTTTCATGACACAGGTTTTGATTTAACAAGGATGAGAACAAGTCTGTTTCCAACCCATTGTATCAACTATCATTGTGTGCTCATTTTACTCTTGTTCTGTTCTAGATCATCCATATATTGCAGCTTTGTGATACAGTAGTAATTCAGCCTAAAAGACTCTACACTGGGGACCACAGACAGATTTTTTTTACACAATGGAGCACCACTGTAGTAGCACCCAGACCAGGAGAAAAAAATGGAAAATACCAAAGAGAACAACTATGCAGATTTACAGACTGTAAATAACTTACCAAGAAACTGATGATTGCCTGAGTAAAGAATGCTGCTCCTGGCATTTAAATTTTATATGTGAGGCAGAGTAACATTTCTTTTAGCAGCCTTTTACCTTTCATAATTTAAATTTGTGCCTTGTTTCTTGATCTCATTTAAGATGGGAAAGTGATGCATAGTGTAGGTTTTGTTCTTTCTGCAATTCAGTCAAGCCTGGTCTGGATAATTTGCCCCTGTAAGAGGGAGAAGAACAGGTTACTGTGTGCAAGTGCACACCTTTGTAACTGGGGGAAATAGCATCCGGTAAAGATTGAATTAAAGCCAGGTATTAAGGTTCACTATAGGAAACTTAATGGGCTCTAAACCTGCACAAGTTTTTACTTTTTTGGTTTGGTTTGTTTAGCAGAGACAACCACTTTGCTCTTCTTTCCCTGTCCTATCTGTTTGCCTCAAGATAAATGCAACTTATAGGTACTGGATTAATGAAAGATCCCTTAGAGATCTGCTTTTGGAAATGAGACTGTGAGTGTGATCTGATAATATCTCGTGTCTGTGGCATTCAAACTGTGTTATGTAAGTCTAAATGTAAGACTGAAAATGCCATGTCTTAAATGCACAATTTAAGAGAGCATACTCAGTTACTGCTCTGGTTTGTATTTTCTTAAATAAAATGAGCTCCTTTCAATGTTCCTTTTTAGGTCACCAACAATGGCTGGAGGCCTGTTTGCCATGGATCGCGAGTACTTTAACGAACTTGGGCAGTATGATAGTGGCATGGACATCTGGGGAGGAGAAAATCTGGAAATATCTTTTAGGGTAATCTAGCTTTTATGTACACTGGAGCAAAAACATCAGTGTCTGTCTGTTTCTCTTCCCTATGTACCATTTCTTTAGCACTGGAATAGCTATTTGCACACAGAAATTGGCACTTTCACTCCCAGGAAGGATGCCTTCAGTGCACAGTAACTGCCTTTACAGTAATCTTCAAGTTAAGTTTACTGGGAAGAATAAAGAGACTTTTGAGGTCTGTAGGTAAATGTTTGCAGCTTTTCTTTTTTTGGTGCAGCATTTAATGGTAGCTATAGAGAAAGAAGAATCATGCAGATTTCCGAGAAGAGTTTATAAGCAAAGTCTAATGATTTCACTAGTTGGTTAAAAAGTTGTGTGATGCTCAGCAACATTGGTATTAAGTAAGCTTATTATATTTCCTTAGATATGTGTGTGGCCTTTCAGACACTTACAGCCTCCTTTTTGGGGGCCTGAAAATGCAATTTTTTATTGTAACTGAATTAAGTGTTATGCAAAGGAGTCAGTTTGGTTGAAAAACTGATGAGAAAATTGTAATGAGGAGATTTGAAAGTGATACTTAATTGGTCTACCTGTATTTTGTCTCATGTTTCCTGTCACTTCACTGAAAGGCAGGCAGCTTTTTGTGTTTGCTGGAGAATGAGAGACTTATCATGACAAATATGAAAAGGGGATTAAAAAGTGAAGTTAATGTTAAAAAAAACCCAAACAAACTAACCAAACAAAAAACCCAAACAACCCCCAAAAACACCACAAAACAAACCAACCAACCAAAAAACCAACAACAAACCCCCCAAACTAAACACACAGTCTACAAAATTTTAGAGAAATCTGTCAAGTTGGATCATTAAAGAAATCAAGATTAGAGATCATAAAATAGGAGCTGGCATTTAATAAACTGCAGGTGCTTTACAATACATCAAGTCTCCAGTATGAAGTGCAGTTATTAGATACCTGAGCAGAAGTGCATGCATGGAGTGTGAGGAAACTGTTGTTACTGTGTAATAGTTTTGAAAAGGAGCTTAGAAAAATTTGAGTCTATTCAGAGAGCTTCCTGGTGTCTAGAAGCCTCATCTTCCTGGGGGAGAGCTGTAAAGATAATTGCTCTTTATCTGACTTGGGAGGAGATTTAAAAGTAATTTGATTATAAACTGCTAATGTGAGAAGATTTTTCTGAGACAGGAGGTGTTAGTCCAACAGAGGACTACCTAAATGCAGCATCTGAATGTGAACAGTATTTCCAAATTTCCATATGCTAGACAGAAACAAACAGCTGTGTAAAATATTTTTTTGTAATTAGTTGAAAGGTTCTCCAGGCTCCCTTGATGTTGACTGCTTTGCATCATCTGTCATGGAAGTGTGGAGATGTAAATCTCATGAATTCAGATATGTTAGTATGCAAGTTTAATTCCAGCACATATATTTCGTTGTTTTCTAATAGGTCATTAGACCATAAAATTTTAGAAGATTTACTATTTGTTGCATGAAAACTATGACTTGTTATGTGCAAAGTGTGTTGATATGACAGAACCAGCCCTTCCTGATCTGAAGATCTAGTAAGTTGGTTTGTCAGAAAGCATGACAGGTAGAACAACATTACTGACACCTAATCTCATCATCGTCCCATCGTGATCCTGTCACCAATGGGTTGCCCAATGACAGGACAAGGGGCAATGGATAGAAGTTGAGACATAGGAAGTTTCATGTAAACATGAGGAGGAATTTTTTCCCTGTGAGGGAGACAGAACACTGGAACAGGCTGCCCTGGGGGGTTGTGGAGTCTCCCTCTCTGGAGATATTCAAAACCTGCCTGGATGTGTTCCTGTGTGATCCGGTAGAGGTGATCCTGCTCTGGCAGGGGGGTTGGACTAGATGAGCTTTCGAGTTCCCTTCCAGCCCCTGGCGTTCTGTGATTCTGTGATATGTAAACCTGCCTAAGCATCTCTTGAAGGGGAGGAGGCAGTGTCAGTGTGTGTACAATGAGGTATCTTCTGCTTTTGTCTGGACAGATCTGGATGTGTGGTGGCAGGCTTCTGATCATCCCCTGCTCCAGGGTGGGACACATTTTCCGTAAAAGACGTCCCTATGGCTCACCAGGGGGACAGGACACCATGGCTCATAACTCTCTGAGACTGGCACATGTGTGGATGGACGAATACAAGGTAAGAGGCAATTTGCAGGTTGTGAAATAAGGTTATTGACTGGCTTGTTTGTCAGAGGACTGTATCACAGTGGGGTCTGTTAGCACCTCTGATGGGGTCTTCCTTTTCTAGTCTGATTTCCTAGTGTTAATTTTTATATAAATTCCTAAGTTCTGTAGGATTGTCATTTGGCTTTTGAGCGCTCAAGTCTCATCCCTGTTACTTCCAGTTCCTGGGGAGATTGTTTTTATGCCTTTATAATGAAGTAAAAAATAATGAATGAGTTCTTGTGAGCTCTGCATTGCTTTGTGTCAGGATCATTATTACATGACAGCCATGTATGGCTATTCCCCTTCAGGGGGTATCCATGTTAATGAGACAAGAAGTTTGCTGGTTTGGGGGGTATGTCTGTGTGTTTGTTCTGATTAGAAGTCTGAGTCTTACTCTGCTTTGCCTTGGAAGATTAGTCAGGACTGATTTCTGGATTCAAGGCCAAACATACTCCTTCTTTGTCTTCAGATCTTGGTATTGATGCTATTGAATGTATATCAGGTTTTGTGAAACACACATCTCTGTGGTACTTGAGGACATTTTGCCTTGTGAAACTTTAAGATTTGCTGTGTGGCCAGCTCCTGTGGTCCCTACGCTTTCTATGCAAGAGGTTTTTTAGAGACTGATGTTTCAAACCCCATCCTTTATCTTGGAGTTCAGTCAGTTTGAGGAATGCATTAGGGGTCATTAATTTTTATCTCCATCTCCATAATGCACTGGTAGATTTGATCTATCACTTTCCCCTTTATTGGTGTCTGGTCACAGTTGTTTTGTGATTAATGGTGACTTTCTCTGAAGCTTGGAATTGAGTCTTTGTTATAATTTTCAGCTAATATCTCTGAAACTGGGAATTGATTCTTTGTTATAATTTTCAGCTAATACTGCTTTGTCCAACAAAGATGTAAACTGCTGAATCTAGCAGTCTCTTATCACAGATTTGTCCTGAATGTTTCCAGCTGTTTCTAATCTAATTCTCTGATAACTGCCAGAGACTGTCATGATGACAGATTTATATATGAAAGGCAAGCCTGGAAATAATTCTGTTTTTATAAGTGTAATGCAAATATTTGGGGCCAGTATAATTTACTGAAGTGATTGCATGATGAATAGTGCAAAGATAAGACTTAACAGGCTTGTTTTGCAGCAAAGATCATATATCAGTGTTTAGTAAATAAAACTGCATAAGGGAAGGGAAGACAGCAGTATTTTCATAGCTCTCAAAAGCAACATGGAAAAGGTTCATGTATAAAATAGAAATAAATAATGCAGAAAAGGTAGGATACTAAAACTTGAACTTTAACCAACAAAAAGGCAATTAGACTACCAACTTCCTTTTTTTTTAAAGCAAATTGGTTTCTGATTTTCTGACAGGGATGTCCAGTCTATCTTCAAACTTCCTCAACATTGTCCAGCAGTTGAGCACGCTTAGTGTTTGCCCTGCCTCTACTATTAAAATAAGTGATATATCAAGTGCATCCAAATGCTCAAAGGTCAAGCACAGATGTGTAATTTTTCTTTGTCTGTCCTCTGTCAGAGATGGCAGTGGGTAGCTGAAAACTGCCAGGATGTGCTGTGTGGCTAGCTCTTCTGCTCTCTGCAATTGCTATGCAACCGCATTATGGTAAATAAATTCCAGATGCGTACTAGAGATTAATCCAAACAAATACCGTAACTCAGTGCCCTGAAACTGATTTCTAAATAGTGTCTAGTAAACAACTTCATGTGCAGATACAATGCTTTTCCTGTGAGCTCTGTAAATCTCACTGGCATTAAAGGCTCTGTGAGGGGATTTTCCTTCTGGTTGTGGTAACAGTATTCGTGCCACATTGTACATTTATGAATTCCTGTTTGTCCTCATCGTGTCTGCATTACAGCTGAACAGCACATGAAATTGAGCTGGAATCTTAATCTATCCTTGCCTGACCAGGTACAATTCCAAGCATAACTATAATTATTAATTAGAAATGGAATAAATAACATTGTGAGGGCCTTTCTGGAGAGGATGCAGCTGAACAGGGAAAAGTGGAACTCAGAGAAGGCCCAGGTGACAGTTCCAGTTCATCATGTGAATAAATGTGTGGACCCACTAAACTCTGTGAGAGTACCATTTATAGGTCTAATGTGATAAGGAATCTTTTTTTGCCCTGGTAACTTGTATAGTCAGAAGACTGGAAACCGTAGAAGACAAAATACACTTGAACCTCACAATAGTGAAAACAATCAACTGAGCAACCAAACTAATTTAAAGAGACCTTCACCAGTGAGGATGATGACAATATACACAGCTCTTTCTGACTTAGGGACCAATCAAGTGTAGTGTTGATTTACTTCATCTTTAAATAGACATCTAAAAGGTTGGCAACTTTTATGCTTGAGAGGTGTCTTCAAAAACAGTAGTATAGAAGAAGTAGCACAGAGTAGGGGAAGTAAATTTCATCTCCTGTGGCAATCTAAACACTGGAATATTTCCTATGCCAGTTTCAAAGTTAATGGTTGAAAGCACAAGCAAAATTAAATGAAACTGTAGGAGTTCTGCTGACAGGAAAATGTTGGAAATCACTAATCTGAAATTCTTCTCCCTTTACCCTCAACCTGTATCTCTTAAATACAGGAGCAGTATTTTGCTTTGAGACCCGAGCTAAGGATGAGGAACTATGGAAACATTACTGACCGTGTAGAACTGAGAAAAAGGCTGAACTGCAAGTCCTTTAAGTGGTATTTAGA
Source organism: Eubucco bourcierii (assembly GCA_013396675.1). Taxonomy (NCBI): domain Eukaryota; kingdom Metazoa; phylum Chordata; class Aves; order Piciformes; family Ramphastidae; genus Eubucco; species Eubucco bourcierii. The sequence continues at coordinate 875,606 of VWZE01006809.1, read as the reverse complement.
TAATATCTATCCTGAAATGCAAATATCTGGGCCCAATGCCAAAGCTCCACAGCCAGTTTTTATTAACAGAGCACAGAAACGACCAAAAATAATCCAGCGTGGAAGGGTAAGAGAAACTTCCTTAAAAATGTGGAATTGTTGTTTTGAAATTCTTTCGGGAACATTTGCTCACATACAAAAAATTAGTCTTGTTTCCACAGACCACAGAGGTTTAATTTTGCAATGAGCTGTCTTGAAAGTATCAGAATTTGTGTCTTTAGAGGAAGGTGAATCAGTTTCGCTCTGATCTATATTTCAGGTTATCTTCAGATACTATTCCATGAGGGTTTTACCTCGAAACTCTGAGTTACAAATTTCTGATGTTTTTTTAGAATGCTCTTTCATGGCTGTTGCTTCTGAACGATGGATTTGGATAGAAAGAAATTTGACCTCAAACATTCATGCTCTGTTGGTTTATGATAAGTGTACAATGTAATTAGTTTCCAAACTCATTGCTTTTACTGGATAACTTTCTGCAGAGATGAACATTTGCATCCGAGACTGATGATTGCTTTTCTAGTCTTGACAGTAAGATAATGAACAATAAATGAGTTTTTCTTTTTTTTTTCTTTTTTTTTCTTTTTTTTTTCTTTTTTTTTTCTTTTTCCTTTCCTTCAAAGTAGAAGTGAAAAGAGAAATTTTTGCAAGTGTTCATAAAGGAAATCATGATTAAATTCATACCTTAGCTCTGACACCTATGTGTATGGGCTAGCATGCAGTTGCATCTGTTCTCTCCAGTACTGGATTCATCTGATGTGTGCTTTTTTTACACTTCCCAAAACCAATGGATGATTTCAAACTCAGGACAACTTTCTCAAGGTCTTCTCTATGAAAAGAAAGACTTTTTAATTACTGTTTTGTGCATGCATAAATTATAGTTAGTAAATTCCCTTCTAGCACAGTAACTGGAAGTGTTAAATAGCGATGCAGCCCTTTCCACAAGGTAAGACAGGCTGCAGTAGCTGTTCATAGTGGTTTTTGTCCTGCTAGTAGATTAAGGTGGGAGAACCTGCATTTGTCCAGAACCTACTGATACCATTAGATTTTTTTGCTTGGAAGCAAAAAAACCACAATTGTGGCAACCCACAGTTTGTGCAGTAGTTCTATAGCAGTATCCTAAGCAAGATGTAAATTATTTATTAGGGCAAACACACCTAGTTTGTCCCTGAGTAAAACTGATAGGATGGGCTGATTCTTCTAGTGGTTAAATGCTGTTACTCCCCTCATCAGACATTTTTGTTGTTGTTTTGTTACATTTAACAGCTATTTACCTTCAGCCTGAAGTTTAACTAAGGGATTGCTGATGCGGAGGTGACTGAGAGATCTGAATCCTTCAACAACACTGAAGGGGAACTACTTCTAGCAAAAATCCCCAACTTTGTGAACCTTTAAAGAAGGGAGAGAACAAGACATGGAAAAAAGCAATTCCTTGGCTTGCTTCTCTGGGGTTCAAGAATTATACCCAGTGTTGTGTGGGAGAGTCAGCTTTGGCTCTGCTGATTGTGTAAACTATTTCCAGATGCCTACAAGGAACAGAACGATCAGCCAATGTCACCAATACGCGCCAGACTCTTTAGGATTCGGTATGAATCACTCCAAATCCCAGCTTATTCCCAAAAACTAATTGGACCAGAGAAGTGCTGGTTTGACAGCTGGGAAGAGCTGTAATGATCACAAATTGTGACAGTGTTATCAAATGCTGATCAGCACAGCCAATAAAAACAAGGGCAAAAAGCGTATAAAACTGATGTAGCTGTATGGTTTGAAAGCCTTCTGTTGAGTGAGTAATGATGAAAATGAGATTTCTCCTAGAGGTCTCTGGGGCACAAGGAAATGTTACTGAGAAGGTTTTGTGTAATTTGTTTCAGATGTATGTGGGGAACAGGGGAACCATGGTGCTCGTCAGGAGGCTGTCGATGTGCCTTGGGACAGCTATTTCCAGAAATAGTGTTTAGTGAGCAATATTATTTGGTGTTTGCACTCTCTAATTTTTGCTCTCATGTAATGGAGCAGTTCTTTAATTACTGGAAGTGTCTTCTGGTTCCTAAAAATCTGTAGAATCAGTGCAAATGCCAAGACAACTGTGTCTTCATGTCTTCATAATAAAATGCAGCTAGCTAATTAATCAGCTTGGCCTTGAGTTCTGGACAGCAAATGTTTTTTGGTTTTTTTTTTTTCTCTTGACATTCAGCTCCAGATTGGAAATAATGATTTTTAATGTGGATGCCAGACAGGCCTGCCATCTCCCCCACAAACACACCCAGTGACAGTCAAATGCACTCCCATGCACTTGGTAGAGAGTGAGGCTCTTTGCTGTGAACAAGGAAATGGCAGAGCTGTGGCCATTGCTACAATAATTGCCTTTGTCTTTTGTACCCCTGTCTGTGTGTGATGTGGTTGGTGATGTGCAGACAATGAATGCTGCCTGAACAACCTGATCCCCCCCACATCACCATTGAGCTGAAAGCAAACCTTCTGCTGGCCACCAGTTGATTGAGAATGTGCATACCATTTAAAGCTAGAATTGATGTCTTTTGTCATGCTCAGTGACTCTGGGGATTACATCAAGATTTTAATGATTCTTGACTGTTGGAATAGGGCAACCTAATCTTCAGATTATACAAAAAACCTCTTGCGTGACTCAGGTTGTCATCATTGCCCAAACCAGGAGATTGCTAACTTGTTGAGAACTTCTGTGTTTGGTGATAGAATCAACCAGGTTGGAAGAGACCTCCAAGGTCATCCATTCCAACCTATCACCCAGCCCTATCCAATCGACTAGGCCATGGCACTAAGTCCCCCATCTAGTATTTTCTTCAACACCTCCAGGGATGGCAACTCCACCACCTCCCTGAGCAGCCCATTCCAATGCTAATCACTCTCTCTGTCAAGAACTTCCTCCTAATATCCAGCCTATACCTCCCCTGACACAACTTGAGACTCTGTCCTCTCATTTTGTTGCTGGTTTCCTGGGAGACCAACCCCACCTGGCTACAACCTGCTTTCAGGTAGTTGTAGAGAGCAATGAGGTCTGCCCTGAACCTCCTCTTCTCCAGGCTAAACACCCCCATCTCCCTCAGCCTCTTCTCATCAGGCTGTGCTCCAGACCCCTGACCAGCTTTGTTGCCCTTCTCTGGAGAGGACAGGCTCCTGACCTGGATCTAGTTCTCTGATGAAGCATTACTCAGAACAGATGAGGTAGTGCATAGGGTAATCCTGTGTTTCTTTTGGTATGTGATGTTTGTTGCTTACTCTATCCACCAAACTGTTTTCCTTCCATAGTTGTACCACCTTCAAACCAACAAATGCCTGGTTGCCCAGGGCCACCCGAGTCAGAAAGGAGGCCTGGTAGTGGTTCGGGAGTGTGACTACAGTGACCAAAACCAGGTAAGATATTCCTGATGACATTGAACAGTGACTTGCCTCTTACAAGTGTCTGATGTGTTCTGCTGGCAGCTCGTCAGCAGGCAGGCTGATATCAGAAAATCATTCAAACCATAAGGGTGCCTGAGGAGACTCTGGATCTTACTGCTCTGTACCTCCTGATGCTGAGCCTTGGATATTATTATCTCCTGTCTTGATGGCATGAATCTGTATGTGGCTGAAGATTCTTCTTAAGTGACTTAAGGTTTATAATCCACTAACTGACACTTCAGAATTTGTAGAAGCTCTTTTAGTCGTCCCTTATATTGAGATTTAAGGCTACCTTTTCCTGGCCTGCTGTTCTTTGTGTACTGTATACATAGTCCTCTGCTGTTTGGGGTGTATGAATGATTTGTTGTTATCACTAAATAGAAGGAATTCTGAGGAATTTAGAAAATTGTTTGACTATAGATGGATTGTTGATCTTTGGGGATGCATAATTCACCCTCAGCAAAGTTTGCAGATGACACCAAGCTGTGTGGCACAGTCAACTTGCTAGAGGGCAGGGATGCCATCCAGAGGGACCTGGACAGGCTG
>VWZE01006809.1:862968-871043 GCA_013396675.1 Eubucco bourcierii | reverse complement strand
CTGCCTATGGCAGGGGGTTGGAACTAGATGATCCTTGAGGTCCCTTCCAACCTTACCATTCTATGATAATAATCAGAACTGTACCAGACTAGGGAGTTGCCTAGTGACATCTCTGACCCAGGCCCCAGGGAGGCAGCAGACTTCCCTGTGGGGTGGATCTGGTTGGTATGTGGTATCTGTTCCCTTCAGAAGGGAATCAGATAGCATCTGTCTATACTGTCTGTAGGTCCCCAGAAGGATACATGTGCTGGCATTGCTTTAGCAGTGAGAACACTTACCCCAGATCTGTGAGTTCCACTATGGGGAAGCTGAACCAGCTTCTGCAGTCTGGGTGACAAAGCATGAGCAGAAGTGCCTCTGTAGCTAGAGGTGAAGGCAGTGAGACTGATGGGTGAGAGCCTTGAGCAGCATCTGAGCACTACCAAATCTGAAATACTTTGTTTAAGGGAAGATTTCTGTGTGCTCAGGGGATGTCTAGCACAGCAGAAGGATCAGTCAGCAGCTGAATGGCTGCTACACTCCAAGACTGAAGGAGTCCTTGCACCTTCTCTCTTAGCCTGTGTTGAGAAGAAGGGGAAAAAACTGCTAGGAAGAGACCATTTACTTAACCTCAACCTTGATCAACTTTCATAACATCTGCCATTTGAGTTTTATTTGAAAATGGAAACAGTTCACTATATTGAGAGAGTCATTGACTGCTGGAATGGGCTGCCCAGGGAGGTGGTGGAGTCACTGTCCCTGGAGGTGTTCAAGGTGGGTTTGGACGTGGCACTTGGTGCCATGGTCTGGTCTTGAGATCTGTGGTGATGGGTTGGACTTGATGATCTTTGAGGTCTCTTCCAACCCTGTGATACTGTGATATTCTAATTCCGTCTTGGTGCTATTCTTTGACTCCAGTGAACACAGTCAGTGATTTTCCTTAGACTATGGAGCAGATCAGTTGTTAGTATGAGTCCCTGGGGAGCAGCATTTAAAGGTCCTGCTCACCTGTGAGGTGCAAGCTGGACACCACTCCATTTTTCAGAAACCAGAATCTTACAATGATGCTCTCCTGAAAGTGTTAAAAAATGGGTGCAGGATGAAAATATCCAACACCTCTTCTGCTGCCTTTTTAATAAAATAAAATTTTTAAAAGACATTTTTTGGTAGAAAATGTGTAGGAGGTTAAAACAAGTTATCACTCAGAACTGAAGTGTAAATCTTAGGCACTTACTGATTATAGATTTCTGATACTGTGCTACTTGGCAGGAGGTGTTTCTTTCCTATACTGGGCTCTTGCCGCTGACAATGCGAGCTAAGCATCATCCTTCCAGTCTTCAGCAGTAGAGTAGTCACTAAACTTGGGAGTATCTAAAGGCTTGGACTTACATAACAAACAAACCTCATGGGGTAGCTTTGCTTTCCATGTACCTGAATCTGCTAATAATCTGCAAATTCATACTGGTACTGTAATGTGAGTTTGGAACCATAATGTGTCCCAAACTTGGATCATTTTTTTCTTCTTTCCTTTGTCTTCTACACAATCTGGCTTGCAGTGAATGGTGACCATCTTGTATATGCCTTTCTTCCACACTGGGTTTAACTACAGTTCAGTGTTCTTTGCCATTACTCAGCTTTTGGTTAAAGGTCTGCTCCCAGTGTCACTGCAGTCTGCTCTCTCAGTTCTTACCAATTCCATCTGTTGCTTGGGTTTGGCTCCATCATTATTCACCTTTCTATAACTATACCCTTCTGGCAAGTCCTGCTATTTCTCCGTTCTCTCCTCCTCTTTTAATCTTGTCAGGCTTTATTTCTCATGGCAAAATTTAAAGACAAAAGGTATGTTAGAAGGCACAGAATGCCTGAGATTAGGACAGATTTTGTTGAAATGCTTACACTTTCTCAGAGGAGATCTTCGCTGTGCTCTAACAGTCATTGTGATAATGAATGAGCTGTGTGCTTCTCAGCTGTGCTGGCCAGCTGAGCAGTGTCCTGTGTCACAGTTCCCTTCAGAAGGCTGAGTTTAGTTTCATCAGAAAAAAAAAAAAAAAAAATTCAGATTTGTTTTATTTACCTGACTTTTCTTGTCTGGAATTTGATATCCTGTAGTCTGAGTAAGAAACTCACACAAATCTAGTAGAAATAAAATAAAAGAAATCAGAGTGGACATGGTTGCTACTGCACAGAGCTGTATGACATTGAAACAAGGCTAGAAGAAGAATGCACTAGAAGAACCTTGTGTGCCTTCTGAGGCAATTATGAGGGACTCAATTCCTTCTCATGCACAGGGTTAGAAGTCAGAAGGAAAGGAGTTGATGCTTGCAAGTGAGGCAGATGAACAAGGATACTTCTTGTGCACACCACCCTGAGGTCAGGTCTGGGAATGGCAGCGAAGCAATAGACCTGGCCAGCTGTGCTGTCACCTGCTTAGCATCCAGAGAGGCTGGGAGGTGCTGTCAGGTGCCCTGTGAATGCGGGGCCCTGCTGTGTGTTCAGAATAGCAGTTGTTTGATGTTTAGCCAGATGGTCTCAGTACCTTCTCTGCACTGCAGTTACAGATTTCATATACTTTCCCTTTTCCATTCCCCTATGTAACCCAGGGTCTTTTGAAGTGCACACAGCAAAGTGCCTTCAGTTCTTTGCTTTCTGGCAGAGAGGTCAGGAAATCCTGTTGGTGATGAGAACTCCATGTCCTACACCTGTCTGATCTTGGCCCAGGTCTTTGCCAGTCTGAAGGCACTGAATGGCAACAATAAAAGTACCTACTTCTGCTAAAGTAGGAGAGGATAAATTGAGATGAAATGTGTCCTTGCTCCTTGATAGGTGGTTTTCACCTACAGGTGATCCCAGAGAAGTCCTGCAATGTCATGTAAATTCAGGAACCCCAATGCAGCTGAAGCTACCACAGTGAATGAGGGCATTCCTGCTTTAAACAGTTGGGCCCCAGAGAGGGACTAAATCAGTTCCCACCACCCTGTGAGCTGCTAGGGTATTGTGTAGGGTCTAGAGGTGCATATCACCACATTTTCCTGTTGGCTTAGCTAAAATGAAGTGGGTGTGATGTGGGAGTGGGAGGGCTGGTTTCCCTCTGAGCATGGCACAGCTAGCAAAGGCAGTGTGGCTGGGGAGCAGTGATGTCATAAATCTGCCTGTTACGGAGCATGTTGTTTCAGAATGGTGACACAGTGATTTCTTACTCCCTGGAGAGCAGTGTGGAATGTTTTGATAGCACCTGGATGCCAGTGAAGATCTCTGAGCACCAGGCCACCAGCTGCAAGGATTGGGACCCCCAGACCAGTGTGGAGAGTATCATAGCCTACCTGGCACCAGGATCTACACAGCTGATTTTGGTTTCTTAGCATTCATCATTTACAAGCTGACTCCAGGGCACAATGTTAAATAAATTCCTATGTGTTTGTGGCCAAATGCAGCAATTTCAAAGAAGATTGGATATGCCTTTTGGCCTTTTATGTCTGCCAAGCTACTTCCCCATGGCTCTAGGGCCATCTGCTATCACCCAGCATCCTCTTCTGGCTCCCTACTTGGAGCTGAGGCAATTCACCCTCCTTCATGACTGTCTTTGTGTAAGGAAATTTACTGCCTGACTTAATGCCTTGGCTCAGAGAGTCGCTGGTCATCTGCTCACAGGTCAATCCACTGCTTGCCTCTTGCGCTTTCTGCTCTTGCTGCCTGCACAGAAGGGATGTACAGGGGCTGCTTAGTTTTGAAAACACTGATTACAGAGCAGAATCACACAATCATGGAATGTTAGGGACTGGAAGCGACCTTGAAAGATCATCTAGTCTACCCTCCCTCCCTGTCACATGAACCCATCCAGGCAGGCTTTGAATGTCTCCAGAGACAGCGATGGTTGCAAGGTGTCTCTCTCGTATCCAGGTGCCAGAGCATCTCCTCTGTTGCTGAACAAAAGCTGCAGGGCAGCTGCCCTGAAACACTGGGCTGAATGCCTTTGCCTTGTCTTTCAGGTCTGGGTTTACAATGAAGACCATGAGCTGATTTTAAACAATCTGCTGTGCTTGGACGTTTCGGAAACTCGCTCCTCTGACCCTCCTCGTCTCATGAAGTGCCATGGCTCCGGCGGCTCGCAGCAGTGGACCTTTGGGGTGAGTGCAGTGTCTGGCACATGGCACATGGCTTGAAATGAATGTAGTTGAGTGACAACAGCACTAACAGGACACCAGGGCTCAGTTTAATTATGACGGAACCTGAGATCTTCCAAGTTAATGGTGCTGTACTAGGCCTGGCCTGCAGCCTGTACAGAAGTTATTTGGGCTTCGGTGGCTGCTTTGGCCTTGAGACTTCCACTGAGCTCTGGGACATGCAACCCTTTCCTTTGCATTACAGGAAGGTTTCTGCAGCCCTGTTTAGCCTTATTTTGCTTGTCAGAGCCACCCACAGCACTTATGGCTCACAAGAATGTGCCAGAGAGACCAAAATCTACCCTACAGCTTTTTTTTGTGTTGTGTTTGTGGGACTGGGAGACAGCAGCAGTCCGTGTGGTGATTTCTGCTCGGTGCTTGAAGATGCACAAGACAGAGCTGAGAATTGACAGAAGAGTTGTTTGCAGTTGCTTCTGCCCTATAATTGCATCATGTTAGTCTAATCACTTAGAGGATGGAGTGGCAGATTTCACTAAATTGAGCCTGTGCTGCATACACAGGCAGGAGATTTGGCTCCTGGCTGTTAACTCAAAGGCTGCTCCCTCACAGGCCCACTGCAGAGCAGTGAACCTGCAGTGCAGACATCATTGAACAAAGAGGGCACTGCCAGAACTGCCTTACGTACTTCCAGACCAACTCTGCATGAACTGTCTCAGGTCCATGCCATGCTGCTTGTGGGCAGCACGGGTCCCTAAGTGGAGTTGAGCAAGGCTGTTGCAGGCCGGGGTAGTTTGGAGATAAGAGGCAGCTATTGCATGAGCCCAGGACTGAGTGTATCTGGTGCTTGCACCAGCAGTGCTACAGCTGCAAGTGGTAGTGGGGGTAGGAAGCTGAAGCATTCTGCTGCTGGTAAGAGACTATTCAGGGTTTTTCAGTCTGAGTTAGCGGACAAAGATTTTACAAGACTAAGACCATGGCTGTTGAAATTTAATGCACCTAACTTTTAGGTGATGCCTGTGGTGGTGGAGGAGAATCTGGGCTTAGTGTGAAATGTGGGGTTTGATCTGGCCATTGTCCCTGGGGGGATGGGAGGCGGATCTGTAGCAGAGTCAGATTGGTAATGAGCAACAACAAAAGGAAGTGAATCAAATCAAACCATTGCAGACTGCTTGTACTGCACTGTCTCATCTCAGAAAGGCTGAATTAGGGGTGGAGAAGATTCAGAGGTTTATCTTCAGGGCAAATTGAAGGTGTGGGGTGCCTTTCACAGGAGGATTATATGAGCAAGCTGGGACTCTTTAGATAATGAAGACTTGTGGGAGCAGGGAGACCAACCAGTGTGCGAGTCACTGCTTCAGTGCACTTGACTGCAGTGGGGGATGTTCTGGAGGAACGGGGTGTATGTTGCTGTGTTCTTCTGCCTCACTGGACATTTGCTCATGGCCATAAGCAGTGACACAGGGCCCAGTGCAGCTCCTGTCATGTCACTGCTCTGCATTCCATCATGCAGAAGAGCAGGAGGTTCTGGGCCACGGGAGCTGCTAGGGCTCTGTAGAGAGCCTTTCCAGACAGAAAAGGGACCCCAAAATGCCAAAGCAGCTGTTTTGGTTTTCAAACAGCAAGCTGTTAGTAGGAGAAATATAGATTACTTGGGTGGGGGTTGGGAAGAGAAGGATGTGCTTTCTTCTCACTTGATTAGGGTCTGACCTTGCCCTGATTACAGGGAGGCCCTGTCACGCTGTGTGGCAGCTCCCCAGGCTGCGGGTGCCGAGGGCAGTGGTGTCGCTAAGGCTTGGCCAGACGCAAAGCTGCAGCCTTGTGGGGCCCCTCTTTCCTGAGCCCTGGGATGCACTCTGTAGCGTTTCTCTGTAAGGACACAAGCACCTTCGTTTGAAGGGCTGGACACGGTTACAGGATGTGCTGCATTCTGGCTTTTGTATGGTGCTGCTGTGGGTCTGGTGTGTCAGACAGGCTACTGAAGGGCTGATGTCTCAGGAAGCAGCACCCCCTCCCCTTAAGCATGAGTTTTGGCTTCAGTTTGACGGAGATGTAGAGCAGAAGTTCTTATAAATAAACCCCATCTATCTTTCTCTCTCCTCTAGAAAAACAACCGCCTCTACCAGGTCTCTGTGGGGCAGTGCATGAAGGTGGTAGATCCACTTAGCCACAAAGGGTACGTGACCATGGCCATCTGTGATGGGTCCCCTCCTCAGCAGTGGCATTTTGAGAGCTGAGACAGCGAGGATGCAGCTGAGAAGCATTAAGCCCAAGACCTGATTCCCCTTCAGCCATGATTTCAGTCATTCTGGAGGGCTTTGTGAGGAGCCCTTAGCTGCTACACCCATTCCAGCCGTGGCAAGGACCCTGCTACGAAGAGCTGTGTCCATGAGAAGGTCTGGGTGGTCACTGGTCCCTGCTCAGACACAGCAGTGGTAGGAGCAGCCCTGCTGCAGGACAAGATGTAGAAGTGCAATTTCTCAGCAGCTCTTTGGATTATCCTAGAGTATGGAACTGACGTTGAGTAAGAGAAATTATTAGAGCAATGTAATTTAAACTGTGAGGTTTTAGCTTTGTGGGTCTTCTAAATGACAATGACAGAAAGCAGCCTCTTCAAGTATTTCATGTGCAGTATCTCATTAATTCACGGTTTTAGGATGGTTCTACTGGCCAAATCATTTTTCTTTTTCTGGAAAATATTTTAATTTGCTTTTATCTTCTGAAAATTGTCATTTGTAATATTTAAATTTAGTTCTTCTGAGTTACAACTTTAGAACATTTCTTGTAGTTTAAATTCTTCGCTGTCATTTGTCACCTCATATTTAAAACAAAGTAACTATTACAAAGTCTATTTTGATGATCATGACAGTAGCTGCATTTAAAATAAAAGTATCATTTTTTTATTAATCTGGATGGCTTTACTCTTTGTAGCTGTTGGAGCAGAAAGCACCAACTTAGAGAGCGATGCAAACCGATGTTCATGCAGTTTGGGTCTTCTCTTCACAGCTGCCTCTTTCTCCCTCAAGGTTTGGAAGTTTTGATAGATAATTTCTCTACTGTGGTTTTTTTTAGCTCTGCTTCCACTCTCAAGTTTGTTTATTTCACTCTGACCTTTATTTGACTTCCTGCCTCAGTCCTGGATGCTTCTCCTGTGCCTAGAAGCTGCTGCAGAGGAGCAAAGCTGTTCTTGCTCAGCGTATTTTTTTTTTCTTGCCAACGGTGGCCTTGTTTATTGTGCCCCAAGGACCTGCCCTCCCTGGGGAGTGTGCAGCTTGAGCATCAGCAGCACCGGTACAGCCTTGGGCCTTTCACTTGGGTGACAGAAACATTTTACAACTGCACAAATGCTCTGCCATCCAGTTACTGACCTTTGGGGCAGTGTGAGGCAAAGAATGATAATGTTGGAGTAATTACAGACCCATGTCTTCCCACTGAGAAGAAAGAGTCAGCTGTGACAAGACTGCATCTGGTCCTTCAGGCATCTGACACGGCAGCCACCCTGGGAGGAGGAAAGCAAGAGGAGGAAAACGAACAGGTGAGAGCCATCCCTTGCTGCTGTGTAGCTTCCAGCCTCTTTCATTAGTGCCTGGATGCATTCCTGTGTGAACTACCCTAGGTGATCCTGCTTGGCAGGAGCATTGGACTCGATCTCTGGAGGTCCATTCCAACCTCTAAGGTTCTGTGATTCTGTAGTGGAAGCAGTGAGGGGCAGGGAAGAACCAGGTAAGCAGGAACAATAGATGTGCTCAGGCCCTGTGCAACCAGCTGCTCTGTCTTCCAGTAGCCAAAGTGCATGATAAAACTAAGTCACACTGAAGCACAGCTGTAGCCAGGTTTGTTCCCAGCTCTCTGCAATAAATCCTGGAGTCTTTGTTTTCAGCCTTGACCTAGGACTGTGGTCTTTAGTGTTCAAGCAGCAGCATCATGGTTTAACCCCACACACCCCCTCATTCATTGCCCTCAGCAGCATGGAGAAGG
>VWZE01006809.1:727968-857968 GCA_013396675.1 Eubucco bourcierii | reverse complement strand
TATTATTAAGAAAATTTAATAGGTTTCTGAGAAATATGCACAAGAAAAAAAATAGCAAAACCTGAAAGATATTTTTTTCTAGATGACTAACAAAATTATTTTTTAATCATTGTCAATATCTTTTATGTAAGCTAAACCTACGGAAGTGATTCGCCATACGAAAGTGCCAGCGTTGGGACAAGACTTGAAAGAAGCCTTTGATATATTTAAAAATGAAAACGGAAGCTGAAGCTTCTATCAATACTTATGTATATAAAATGAAATGGATAGAAATAAAAGCAGTAAGTAAAATGCTTGGATAGACATTTTCTGAGGTGAGAACTGACCTGAATGCGGGAGCGAGCCAGGTAGACGTTGGACTTCCATTCAGTTTTCATTTTGCGGTACTGAGAGGACTTGGAATGGACGAACTGCTTACTGTAAGGCGCGTTCAGCTCCCCTGTGACTGTGCTCTGAAATGACTTTGATGTGCTGGTGCTATTCAAGGTGTGAGGCCTGTAGGAATTGGGCATGTAACAGGAAAGAATACAAGAAAAACTGAAGGTTTCTCTGAAAACAGCCACAAACCCCATTAAAAATTCTTCCAGACGCACAGACACTTAAAGCCAGCTAGCAGAGACAACACAGCAGTTCCTCCGGCTCGGGCATGCACATACACAGCCAAGGACGACAGGGTTTGTAAGCAGCAGACGAAAGCACAAATAACCCTAAGCAGCCTATAAACCCTGGGCTGTACTATGTGAAATTAAAACAAAATACCTTAACACAAACCTCTTGACATGGGTACTCATTTTAGGCTCGGCACGGGCACAGCCCGTGGGGTTGATGGCAAGAGGGAGTTCCATTAAGGGGTTTCGGCCATAGCGGAAGGTGTAGTTCTCGCAGGCCTCAACCCCTGGCAGCTGCAGAAAAACACAAAAAGAAAAGAAGTCCAAGAAATCATTTGTTAATCACATGAAATGAAACATTTCATTCTCCACACTGCCTCCAGACCCCCTTCTCATGTCTATGAGGTATCCAACAATCGGGGGTGATCCAGGAGGAACTGGGCTGATGATGACTCACCGATTCGGCAATCCTGGCCACAGCAGAGACTGTCAAACCAAAGAGGTCTTCACCCTTCAGATAGCCGGGAAACAGCTGGAGCATTTCTGACTCCTTTCGAACAGAAGCAACGGGCTCCAAGATTTTATCCCACACACCTACGCAGCCACAAGGGAAGGAATTACAGCGATCCAAAACCCCTCTCTGTTGTACTGTTTTAAAAACAGTGCCTGAGGGTATCAGGAACCAGAACCCAAGCATTCTTTTCTTGGTCACATACACAAACAGGTTGATGCTTAAAACATGAAGCAGAGAATCACTGAATCATTTGGTGAATTGCTACTTTCCCCTGAACAAATCCCAAACAAACATTTCTCCTGCACTTCTGGAGTAAAGCTTTTGGTGTTTACGGCAAGGAAACTTTCTATCTTTTGACAACAATAACACAGAGGTTCTGAGAAAACTGCACAAAGCAGACTTGCCTGCAAATGAGCAGTATATTCTTTTCCCACTGATTACTGTCAGTTCTCAGTTTGAGGTAGGCAGTTCCCCCAGCCATGATGTGACTGGACACAGTAAGGTTGTGTCTATCAGCACCCACAGCCTAGTGTGTTATTCACTTTGCCAGAAACAATGGTACCTGTCCTGAGAAAAATGTGCTCAGCTCCTTTTCATTGCTCACTAACTTCAGCACAGTTGGATGCCGATTTGGAGATTAACTCTGTACTCACATTGTACCTGAACAGTCACTTCTCACAAAAGGAAACTTACTCTGACATTCATTCCTACTATAATTTTCAGTGTTCATTATCTGTGAACTTGTAACAAGTCTTCTTATTTTCAGCTTAGACAGTTGTTTCAAAGGTGTCCTCATGATATTAAAAATAGGCCCTAGAAGCTCACTTAAAAGCATGACATGGGAACAGTGTCTGCAACAATTGTTTGAAATACTTATCATACCAGCAGCAGCAAACCCACAAAAGTCCCACTCTTGGTTGACAAAATTTACCTTTAGGTGTTGTGTCAGTAAGGACCAGATCTTCGTGGCCTTGCTCCACAACCTTGATGACAAACAACGGAAACCCGTCCTTCTCCTCAATGGAGCAGAGGTAGCGACAGCGCCTGTTGGCATATCTCATGCTCCAGTACAAGCGGCTGGCCTCGTAACCCACGGGGAAGAGTGCTTTGGAGGAGTGGAAGGCCTGCATCTGCTGCGGCAGCAGCTGGCCCACCGCGTGGAAAATCAGGCTGCCCACACGGAAAGTGTGGTCACGTTCTCCTCGCTGAACGATGCTGGCGATCTGCCGCACCTCATCGCGCTGAACGTAGACCCTCCTGAAGACTGCAAAGTAACTGAGTTCTTGCTCATGAGTTCCCTTTGGTTTGTGCATGGGGCAAAGCATGGTCTTGTCTTTAAAAAACATGCATTGTGCTTTAATGGCACAGGTAAAGTGATAAATATTGGTGCACCTTAACCTGTGACAACCGCTGGTGGCACCCATTTTGTGACAAAACATGCATTTCATTTGCAAGCCTCTTCGCAGTGCTAGCTCCACGTTTATTAAGGCACCAGCTTGTGTCTCATAGACTTCTGTAGACCAAAGAGCACAGTTCAAATGGACCCAAAGGTCTAAATCCAGGTTAAGAAGCCTTGCTGGTCCATCAGTTAATCCATCACCTTCCTCGTGACAGAAGCAACATTTCCTGTAGTCTTTAGGCACAGGGTCTGGTTTAAGGGTTGTGCCCAGTTTTTTAAGAAACTCATCTATTTCTTCTTCACAAGGAGGTTTGAATGATCCTTTAGGAATCACAATCTGAATGCTCCACTTTTTCCATTTCATCCCTTTCCATTTCTTACTTGGAGGCCGACAGTCATCCAGACTGCCATGTATTGCTTTTAACCTCGGCTTTAGCTTCACTGTTACCTTAAGCTCATCCGGTTTTGCCTCTACCTTGGCTGCTTCAAATGCAGGGGGAAACATGATAGGCGGTGATGATGGTGGAGAAACTTTTTCCTGCAGCTGAGGCAGACAGTGGACGTCCAAAGTGGAGATGTTGTTGCTGTACTGATGGAATGCTTTGGGCGGTCTCTCTTTCATTGGTGACTGCGGCAAAGATGGAACCGACTCCTGCTAGATCAAAACAGAAAAATCATAAGAGAAGAATCCCAAACCGTTAACCATTAAATGTACCTTGAAACACATCAGGAGAGTGGGGAAGAAGCTACTGAGACTGCCACAAATCATGATGCAGCAACAGAGAAAGATGGAAATTGGCCCAAGCTGTGTTAGCATAGTTTGTGGCAGGATATGGAGCACAGAAGTTCTCCTAGTCAATCTAAAATGTGGTGTCCTTTAATACAGAAGAGGAAACACAAAAATAGTCTTTTGTCCAAGTTATGAATGAAAAACCACTCAGACGAGCTAAAAGAGCTAGGTCTTGGGTATTTTTAGAAAGTTTTGTTACAACACAAATATTAAAATATGGGACAGAGAATTAATGTAAAGTAAGAATGTTGTGATTTGGCAGTAGGGGAAGATTTGGAACTAAATACAACATATTTTTCCTGGAAACAGCAAAGAGGAAATTCCTGCAGAGGAGAGAAAACAAGAACAACAATGGAAGCCTAGATTAAAAAGTGCTTAATATAGTTGGTATGATTAATCTTGGAAGAGTAAATGAGAAGATCAAGAGGCTGAACATGACATTTAATTAGCTTAATTATGTACATGATGATGCACTCGTGCAGAAATATCACCCTGTTTAAATACTAGTGGAAATGAACTGCTGAGGACACTAAAAGGATGTGGCTGTACACACATTTATCTTCTCCAGGGTTTTGGTTGGTTAGGTTTTGCTTGATTAGTAGGTTTGCTTTGGTTGTTGGGGTTTTTGGTTGTTTGCTTCTTTGTTTTTAATTTCTTCTGAAAAAAAATAAGTAGGATGCACTTGAAGCAAGGTGGCAAATCTACACTAAATACAAGACTATCAGAAAGCATTCATTAGGTAATGCTGGAAGAACATGGCATCTTCTGCCCCTGGGTTAGAGAAAGAAAGGCACATTTGAGCTAGAGAAAGTGGAAACCAGCCAGTTAAAAGAAGCACTCAAAAAAGTTTATCTGTGAGAAAATCAACTTAGCAGGATCATTTAGTCTTAAATGAAGACTATTCCACTTTTAATGATTAAACAGAGATAAATTTAAGTTATCAGGGAATCCCAGCATGGAGGGGGTTAGAAGGAACCTCTGGGCATCATCTAGTCCAGCCCTTCTCGAGCAGGTTTCCCCAAGGCAGGTTGAACAGGAGCACACGCAGGCAGGTTTTGAAAGTCTCCAGAGAAGGAGACTCCGCAACGTCTCAGGGACCACCTGGTAAAAATCTCTGGCCTAACTCCAATTCCAGTTGAAGAAATTTCTTCAAACGTCCTCCAGTAATCAGAAGTCTCTTTCCTCATCACTGTCACTGCAAGCTCTTCACTAGCCTTTTCACAAATCTTGACTTAAAATGGCAGCTTTGCCCAGACAAAGCCAGACAACAGGACTGTACTCTTCCAGCTACACTGAAGTTACACTGAACAAACAGAAGTCATTTTGCAAACTTGTTCAGTTGATTTGCACAGCTGCCTTTCAAAATACAAAATACAGTTCTGCAGGGATGTATTCTTGGGGTTTGTACAATGCCTAGGGAGCTTAAATGACTGCTTTTTGGAGACTGCATCTTCAGAGTCTGAGAACACCAAAAGGTGGCTGGCTACTGTTCTGCTTTGTCTGCAGACAAAGTTCTGCAAATACGAATTTTACGTCGTGCTGCTGGTTCAAAATCTCAACATCTGAATACAGAGCTATGCATTTACAAACCTCCAAAATAAAGTGCAGACTTCCCCTCCTCCCCCATTCAGAAAATTCATCAAACAAAAGCTGCAGTAAGTTCTGCTCACTAGGGTCTACCAGTATTAGATACTTACTTTGTTCTCTGAGTTTTTCGCTTGCAAAGCTGCTGAATAAAGAACAAAGCAGTTGTTGCTACAGAATACAATGTCCTTCATTTTATCAGAGCCTTCTTGAGAATCCTGGGAACCAAACACAGGAGATTATCAGAAGTGCATTTTAACTCCATTCTTCACATAGTGAGTGTAATGAAACAAGTTTTCCAATCTGTCCAGAAACACTTTATTTGTAGAACATTTGTGAAATAATGAGTGATGCTGAGATATAAATACTTGATTATTTGGCATCTAATGTTACCACCACCTACAACCTTGTTCTTTAGCATTTCTTCCCTTTAACAGAAGTTTACCCATCAAAATAAAGCATTCTATACCATTCAACCATCTGTTCCATAGGCACACTTGCAAAGCAAAATCCATTTTCTTTTATCTTTAGACAGCAAAGAAATGTCTCATTTCAGCCTAATCAAAGACAGATCACACTGCTTTATCTGCTGATCCATCTGCAAAACATTACTGGGAATTCAAGGCTTTTCTGACAAAGTCAACCCATTACTTCTGTATATAAATTTTCACTCTATACACATGTATGCCTTTATACATGTGTGTGTGTATCTATGTACACACACCTCTGGTGCATAATTATCTCAATCTCATTGAAAAAGCAATGGTACTTTTAGAATGAAAGATGGTTCCCAGTGTAAAAACAAGAGACTGAGACTGCACTCCGATTCCTGCTCAGGAATGGTGCAAGCCGCCTTGCTCTTACAATACTTCCTGCCATGGCTCTATGGTGCTGCCTTGAAAATAAGCCCCTTTGGAATGCTGGTCTCTGAAGTGGTCATGGAAGAAGGTTAGTACCAGAATTTAGGAGCCTGCTCTATATGGGACCTACTTTAGCAAATTTGCTGAAATTAGTTTTCTGTAAGTAACAACTCTGACATTGCTTATTTGTACTAAAATGCACCTGACCTGAATTAGGACACACAGAGAAAGGAAACTACATAGAAATGTGGAAGCGGTGTCAGTGCCATGACACACAGTAGCCTTTGTTTGCTCAGTCACTGCTCCATGCAAGAAACCCTACACCCACTGCAGTACCTGTTTGAGGAAGGGAAGGTCTTTGAAGGTCTTCCGCACACCACTGCCAAGAACCACAACTTTGCAATGAGAGCACCACCGAGGTCTCAGTGCTGAGCCTTCTGCAATATTCTGGCTGTGCTCCTTATAGCCAGCTATACCTAGAAAATGGGGGGAGTCTGTTAGAAGCTGTATCAGACTGAACTAAATCACTGAGAAGCCACAGTACTCTTCTGTGGTCTAGAGGAGTAGCATCTTCCTGGACAGGGCACAGAAGGTAAGCTTTAAACTACAGCCTGATGTAGACATTATTTTAACTAGACTGAAACCAACTGTGTGAACAAGGCAAAAATACATTCTTGTACAAGAAATTAATAACTAAACCCATGAAGGATCACATGCTTCTTGGCTAGGTCAGATTTTCCAGCACAGGAACAACCTTTCCAAATGAAGGATTTAAAATTAGGTTGGACAAAAAAACCCACAAACTAATAATGCAGGGAACTATGGGAAGAAAATCCTCACTGACAGTGACGTAGATAACATAATGGAAATCAGAGATGGATCAAATCCATTAAACTATGCTTAACACAAGGAATAGGACCACACGTACCGAACACATACAAAACCAAAAGTATTTAGAACAAGAATCAATTACTTAATTCCAGAGCATGAATTTATGAGGTTGAACTGCATTAACACTGGCTCAGTTAAAATGTTGGTACCGAAATCTGAAAAGAATTAATGCCCCCTCACCATTGCTGTTTGCAGGAAATGGCACATTAGGCTGCTTCAGTCCGTAGGATCCTACCATCCTGGCAGATCCCATGGATCCTGCCTGAGGACCCTGAAGTAGTAAGTGATGCCTGTACTCCATAGATGGGTTCACTCTGTGACTGTTGGCGGCTGCCATGGAGGATGGGACATCCGGAGCGTTACTAACCTCGTAACTGTTGGGAATTCTGACGTGGAGCAGGTTGGAGAATGCTGCTACAACACTACTAATGTTCTAAAAACAGCAATAAAAACACATCTCAGTTTTCATCAGACGGGCAGCTGAACTAACACAAAGAGATTATCCAATATTGCAGTAATGAAAACTATTAGCAGATTGCAACAGCTGCTTTATTGTACTGTGCTACAACTCCTTCAGAGTCACTTTCTGTAAAAGATATTAACTGCTGTTGTGCTTTATATATTTAATAAAAGCTTATTTCTTTTACCTCAGCAGCTGTGGGATGTAAAGTAATTGCTACAGATATAAGGCCAGATTTAGGACCATTCTGGGATGGTCCAAGCTGAGAGGCAAAGAAGCCAGAACCAGGTAACGCTCCTGAACCAGGTTCTGATTTTATATAATTCCTTTTGGCTTCTGAACCTGAAAATAAACCAAAACACACCAGGTTAATCCTTCACATGTCTGAGTGAAAAAAAAAAACCAAAACCAAACCAAAAGCCTCATTCTAGCTGTTGGTGCTCTGCAGTCTCACCTTTTCCAGTACTGCTAGGTAGGATGGGAATGATGGGAGATGGTACAGGTTCTGGGTTCTCCTCCTTTACAACTGACAAGTCTGGATACCTACTGATTTCCATTCCCACCACACTTTCAGGAGAGGAAGAAGGAACAAAGCTGTCAGGAGTGTCTCTGTCCTCACAGTGGTCTTGAACCCTGGAACAAAATCCCCAAAAAAACATCTTTTGGAAACAGTCTAAAAACTTTTAGTAAGTCAAATCATGATAGGGAGCTGAAGTGAACTTGCTACTAGCCATGAAACACAATTACATGGCAGGCTGTTGCTTCTGGCCATCTAAGACTCCATTGCACAAGGTCCTGTCTTGGGAAGGATATATAAAGCAAAAGAGGAACTAACAAAGCCCAGGCTCCATTACAAATGTGCCTGTTCCTTATGGCTCCACCTGCCTGTGTAAAAAGTAGTATTTAATCTTTCTGGTTTAAGTGTTTTCACTGGTCTATCTCCCCTCTTCCATGCACAGCCTTCAATGCCTCAAAGACACCCAGCTTTTGGTTAGGCAAGGGAAGGGAAGGCAACAGGGAAGATCTTTGTAGATGTCATGTCCTACCAAGCTTTTCCCACATGGTAGCAAAAACTAAGCTGGAGAGTTTACAGGCTGACTCTCAAGCCATGTACTGCCATAGTGCAACTGTACCTGTACAGTTTTCTTCCCCTTTTGAGAAAGCAAGCTAATGAATTCTTAACAATTTAAAAGAATCTAGTCTAGCAAGGGCAGAAGCCACCTCTTTGGCTATGCTGCTCTCTGTATATGGAATACTAAGAGTTAACCAGAACAAATTATGTCATTATGTTCTCTGCACTGTGTAGCTGTGCACAACAGATTTCATTTCTTCACACCTCCAGATTCTCATCTCCTAATAAAAGATCAAAGAATCTTCTCGAAATATGTTCTTGAAGATGTCAAGGAAAACCTACCTTAACTCCTCCTGATTGTTGTGAGGTGGTGTTGGAAGTGAAGCAGGAACATCCACAGTTTTAGGGCCCTGAGCCATTGCTCTTGCTAATAAATCATCTTGTGGTCTGAAAGGCAACTGGAACTGCTTTGGCCCCAGAGCTTTGGTAACTAAAACCAGAAACAGAGCACAATGAGACACCTGCACAGCTCTTCCATTGACAAACCTGCCCACTGAGGTATTGGTGGCTCCCTAACACAACAGCAGATGGTAGCACCACTCTCAGCCATCTGTAGTTCAAACACGTTTGACCACTCAAGATTCATCTCCATACTTAAAAAAAACCTGCAAATTTTCAGCAAAAGGGCTCAAAAGGCTGCCAGGAAGAGAGGATGTTTGTTTTACTTTAAAAAAATTCATTACAAATCTACAAAATTACAAGTATCAGAAAACAACCTGACCGTGCACAAAGCCTGCTGAGGACACATTTGTGGAAGTCTGTTTTTGAGTTATCTAGGGTTAGTCATTTGTACCAAGCAAAAAAGTTGATTTGAAGGTTTTCTTTTTTATTTCTTAAGAGCAATTCTAGCTTTCAGCACATTTTCTAAAGGCAATAGGGAAAAGACTACAATTTGATGCAAAATAAAGCTGGATAATTATGATTACAACCTTGAAGAGTCTAGGCATACTCTTGATTATAGCCCCTGAAGAGCATCCCAGTTATCTGGTTTGTAATCTCCTGCAAACTTGATTCATTTATTGTAAAAACTAAGATATTAGTCTTACCATCATGACCTCCTAACATACCAGCCTTGCCAGCAAGTTCTTCTGTGGTTGCAAAGCCATTTACCAACTTCTGACAGGCCACCGGAGGTGGTGTGGGAGGAAGAGAGGCCGGGGGCGTTGGAGGATTGCTCAGATTGTTCTGCTGCATGAGATTAAAGAACCACAAATCAGCCATGGAACACAGGGCAAAAACTTGTCTTGTTCTAGTACAAGATAATGTAACCCACTCACATATTTTTACACCCAGAGGTAGCACTGATAAGGAGTAACAGTAGTTTTTAAGGTATGTGACCAAATACATGAGTTACCTACTACAAAAGACACAATGTTTTGCTTTGCTTATATCAGTGACATTATCAGAGAAATACACGTGAGGAATACACATTACAGAAGAGCACAAAGAGCAACTGCTGAAACAGTTTAGGAGCCCCAACAAGTTCCTACAGTTTAATCAAAGGAGTGAACTTAAGGTTGAGAGTGACTCTCCATCACCATGAACAAACCATCTTACCCAATGTTCACTAGAAAGGAAGCTACCTCACACCCAGCACAGGATGAGCTCTCTCAGAAGCACTTACCATGAAGAAGCAGATACTCTGGCAGTTCACGCTCAAGGCTACTTCTCACTAGCTTACTTAACTGCCCACGTTTTAAATGAAAGTTAAGCAAGAACTTCAGTATCTGCTCTTGCTACAGTCGTGCCTACTTACTATTCACTTTGGACTACAGCTAGTGCCACTTCTGCCAGGTCACTCAGCTGACATGCCATCTAAGGCTGGAGTAAACAGCTCTAATTTTAGTAAGTTACTAAAGTTTTAAATCAGAGTAGTCAAGCAGCAAATTTGATTCTGTCTCTTCACTATCTTGCTGCTGTCCCTGTATAGCCACCCTGATTTCTGAGACCGAGTTAAATTCTGTGGGTTATTAGCTTGTCAACAAACAGTCCATTTTGTTCAGAGTTCTCTGGTTCTTACGGTTTAGTGGACAGAGAAAAGTCTATTTCCCATTTACTTCACATTAAGAAATGCTTTAATGCTTGCAGTGACTTTGCCAAAGTACTGAGAATTCAGCCTTTTCTGCTCCACAGAACTGTAATTACAATTTTTAGCATCTATTTGGAAAAGGAGTCCTTGTCAGTTTTAATGAGTTTACCACATGGTTTCCAGAACTGATTTCCACTTTCAGAGAGTAAAACAATGATGATCATTTCACCACTGCACCATTTATCTAGTCCAGCAACAGACAATTGCTTTCTTCTGGCTGCACAGAAGGCAAAGATTCTAACCAGCTGGTAATGCTGTCATGAACTTTTCACAAGGAGAGTACACAATGGAAATGCAGATTAAAACCACACCTTGTAAATGAGCTGGGAGTAGTAGTCTGAAGCCCCATCAAGAGTAGCACTACCAAAACTTCCTACAAGGCGATTTCCACCATTTAGCTGGCCACTGCCATAGGGAAGGAAGTGTGCAAAGCTCACTCCAATTATGGGTTCCATCAGAGGCAGAAGAGAAAGCTGCTATAGTAAAAAAAAAAAAAAAGAAAAAAAAAGAAGAAAAAGAAGTTATATAAATAGGTGATAGAAGCACTGCAAATCTCCAAACATCACAGAATGGTTTCTAATTTAAAAGCATAATCAGAGTTTACCCACGATCAGAAAACTGTGTCAAGCATGAGCCTCTCTATTTGTTAAGGAAGGTGGTCCCCCTGTACACTAGATCTGCAGCTCATGCTCCCTGCCAATTAGGCCACAGAGGCTGCCAGAGCCTACAGGAACTGAACTCCTTGGCTTTGAGACCACCAAATGCCTGCCATGTCAGCAGATCAACCTCATGTCCCTCACAAGAAACCCACTCTTAGTATCTAAGTCTCCTCTTGATGTGTGACCCAGCATCTGTGCACCTACCTGTTTTAACTGGATGAATGTATCAGCATTAGGGTAAATAGCTTGCTTTTCTTCTTCCTCTTTTTTCCTTTTCTTGGACCGTGGAGCTGCCTTCTCTCCTGTCCTCTGAGTTCGCTTATTTCTCTGTTTCTTAGTTTCAGGTCCTACATCTGTTCTCTGAAGCTGGCTGTTACTACACCCAAATGCACCTTGCATCTGGTTTCCTGCAGTTTGCTGCTATAAAAAAAGGAAGTGAAGCAGAATTTTTGACATTTTAATATAGAGTTTGTTCAAATTTACTGCACAACAGTCTAAAAGAACAAGTGCAGTATAATAAATCTCACCTATAACAGACTACATTTTATGGATTGTTCACTTTGCTGTCTCACTGGTTAACTGTAACTGCTGCACTGTCCCTAAACACAGAATTATTACTTATCCTTACAAGCAATGGTATCTGCAAACATCATTGAAAACTCCCAGACCAGAAACATTTTCCTTTGAATACCCCCTAAAATACAGTGACATGTGTGTGCAGCCTTTGAGATTTTCACAAGGACACAAAACAAAGGGCAGAGTTGCTTACAGAAAGCAGGTCTGTAAGTTAATACAATAAACATGTACTTTGAGGTTAGAAAACACAATAACAGAGTGCTGTGAAACACTTCTCGACTTAAATACTTACAGTACAAATGTGTGAAGCCTTCTTCACATAAAAGGATAGTTATGTAACAGTAATCAGAATGGGACCTCATGAGGCAACAGGTTGTTTTGTAGGCCAAAAGAAAGTTCCATTTCTTTTTATCAATCATTAAACACAGCTCTGCATGACCCATGCACCACTATTCCTGTCGTGTGTTTTAACAGGAACACTTACCAAGTTACTTGCTGCTCACATTACCTTTATTTTTATCAGTCTGTATTAATTCTGAATGTATTTAAATTTTGTTTCAAGGATGTACTTCAAGTTTAGGCACTCACAAACCAAACTAGGTACAGATTAAAGATGACAATAAAATGACTCAAGCAATCTAAATGTAAAGTGTATGCTACCTCCACAGAAAGCAATTTTCTTCAGGTCTGTTTTGAAAAAACTTAAGAATTATTAAATTAGATAATGCCATTCATATAAAGAATTAATGAAAACTTAAGAATTATTAAATTATATAATGCCATTAATATAAAGAATTAATGCTCTCTTCCATTAATGTAAAGTTAATCCAAGGATTTTTCTGTAAGACAGCAATCCAGCAATTTTAAGAGATCTAACAATTTCACACTTGTGATAAAAAATCCTAGAGCATGGTCTCTATTATAATGAGAGACAACATATGATTTTCACAGGCAAAAATTAAGCACAGACTCGGCTCATTCACAGAACAGCCCAAATGGTGCAGATGAAGGAGTGTAAAGCCCAGCCCTACACCCCTAGCAAAGGTGGAGCCGCAGGCGAAAACCGCATATAGACAGACCACACCCTGCTGCACAGAAACAGGCTAGGAGGGCATTCATCCTGCCAAATCTTGCCTTAATTTTGGCAAGTATTAGGAAGTGGCATTTTAAAATATGATTACCTATAGAAAAGGGTTTTTTTTTGCAATTTAATAATTTCTGAACACACTGACCTCCAAAGTCATACTATGATTTGTTCTTTTTGTTACAGAGATGATCTACTCATGGAGAAAAGGCAGGAAGTGAGGTAAAAAATCCCTAAAACTGTTTCCTCTACCCTTGTGCAGGTAGATTATCTCCCCCACATTTTCACATGCCAATGGTAAAGGCACAAACTAGCCTGTGATTGTTGATGACCACCTTACAACAAAACAGCAGCAGGCTCACCATTCCTTCAGCTGGATTCTGCTTCTCTGTCAATTTTTTATCCCCAGAAGCCTCCTCTTCTGTTCGGCCACTGCTCTCCGATTTCTGATTTAGAAGAGATGAGGACTTCTTATTCTTAAGCAGATGTTTCAGCAGTTCATTCCCTGACTCCCCTTTTGCTGCTGGCACGCTAGCTGGCTGTGCTGCACTCTGAGTTGAAGAGGCAGGCTGTGGTGTGACTTTATCTTCCTCCACCTTAATACTGCCTGGATTTTCAGGTTTAGGCTCAGCTTGACCCGAGCACTGATCAGTTTCTGCCTTTTCTAGTTTAATTTCTTGAATGCTGGTAGGTGTATCTGCTTTAGCCTTCTCTGTCTCTGCACTTGCACTTGGCTGCTTCTGTGGCAGACTGCTGTTGGGGAGCTTACATTCCAGCTCTGGAGAGGTTTGGCTCTCTCCCGCGTTTGATGTTGATGGGCCCCTTAACTCCACTGACTCCTGCTCATCTTGATGATGTGAAAGTTCATTGGGGGTGTTAATTGTGGGGGTGGAGGTAGAATCAGAAATGTTTGGAGTTGATGGGGCAGTTATATCTGAATGCGGAGTTGATGGGGCTTTTATTGACTCCGTATCATCATCCTTTTTCTTTTTTCGTGTCCTTTTCTTTTTTCCTTTCTCCTCTGGGATTATGTCAGAATAGAGCTGTATGAGAGACTGGCTCGATCCAGGGAAGTTTGCTGCCTGGGGCACACCGGAGTCCGAACCACATGGGGCACTGCTATTGAGCGCTGTAGATGAAGGTACAGCAGGAGTAAATGGAGGCCTGACTTGGTTCTGTGCAAAGGTAGGCCCAGGTAGATTCCCATGAGTTTGTTTTACATTATGGAAATTAGGGGCTCCACCTGGAGCATCGGGTCCAAAAGCTGTAGGTCCCACTGGCCTTCGTTCACCACTTTGCATAAAATTTGTGGCAGGAGGTGAGGTCACAGAACCCTGCTGCAGAATTTGCCCCATTTGTTGCTGTTGATGCTGTGGAGATTGCTGGAGAGGTCGTGGAGTTTGTATGAAATCACAAGGCAGATCAGAATTAAAGAAAGTCATCTGAGATAAGGGTGTTTTGTTATTTAATTCAGACCCCATCATACTGTGCTGTTCTAGTTCCATCCTCTGCTGCAAAGCCCTCTGTCGATCTACCTCCTGCATAAGCTGAATGCGTTGCCGCTCCTGTTGCTCCCTTAAACGCTCCTTTCTTTCTCGCTCTTGAAAGCTTTCACTGAAAGGATTATTGTCCTCAAACTCCACCCTTGGTGGTGGCCCTGACTGTGCAGCTGCATTTGGACCAGGCACTGGAGCTGATGTGCCAGGAGTAATTGGCAACGGTGTCATTGGAGGCTGCATCCTTGCTGGATTCATGGAAATATGACTTGCAGGGGCATTTGCAGACTGCCACCCAGATAAATTTGGCATTCTGGTAGGGTTGGGTTGCCCAGGGATTACCACTGTGTGTTGCTGGTGCTGCAACTGTTGTGCCACCATAGGGAAGTTTTGTTGATTCATTGCTGGTGAGGTTCCTCCTGGAACCATTGGTGGTTGAGCCTGGACACCTGGCATGATAGCATGGGGTGCCATTCCACACTGCTGCTGCTGCTTGATTCGATACTCCTCAATGAGTTCTGCATGCTCTTTCTGCTGCTTTCGAATCTAAACAGAAAAACAGGCATTATTCATCTCTGACACGTACTGACTAGGTAAGCAGCATAAAACATGCAACCCACAAGAACACAACTCCTGCAGTCTTGTTTTCTTCCCCTTTTTAAGGCTGAATAGCCATTATTTCCTTCCAATCACCACCATCCATCCCAAAGCTGTAGAAAAACCAAGAGTGCCTCAGTGTTGTAACTATGTACCAAGACTGCACTGTGCGAGAGAATACACAAACCCAAACCAAAAGTGATCCTTGTCCTGCAGATCTTACCATCCATGGACAGGATAACAACAGTTGGGAACAGGCAAGAAAAAGGAAAGAGAGAGATGGATGATTTTCACACATCAGTGGTTTTGTTTAAAATATGTAATTGAAAAAAAGAAAAGTTTGCAGGAAAAATGTCAGGTAGATCCTCATTCACTCACAGACAGATCCTCAAAAATCATACAGCAGATGAAAATGGCAACCACTGCTCGAAAATTTTAAATTTTTAGGTTGAAAATAAAGTCCACTTCGAAGCTAAGAGTTAAGCCTAGTAGTTTATTTCTAAGGCAAGCAGGAGAAGCAAATGGAAGGACATGACAGTGTCAACTAGAGAAGAAAGAGCACTTCAGAAACACAAAGGAGTAACTGCACTGCTCTCTAAAGCAGTAAAAGAACTTGCAATCCACTGGTTACTAATACATACATTATGGGAGATCTCTCTCCCTCCTGTTCATTAGATTATGACTTCCACATCTTCCATTTGAAGTTTGTACTGATAGAAAAAGTCCATAACACAATTCAAAACATTTGACAGGACTGTCCTTTACCTGGGGCAAGGCACAAGGCAGGAAGCTCAGGATAACAGATATTTCAGGACACGCTCCAGAATGCAAGACAACCCAAAAGGCTATTTACACAGTAATCTCAGGTCCAAGATGATTTATGAGCTCTGGTTTGGCACTGACACTGCCAGATAACAGTCACACTGCATAAAGCCACCAGTTGGATCCATCTGCATTAGTTTAGAGCTCTAGGCCTTTTCTGTGGGTATACAGCACTAAAGCTGTGTTGGCTCTGTATGCCTATACCATGACGCATCCAAATCCTCCCAGGGAGGGCATCACACCCTCCCAGGATTTGCAGTGGCAGATCAGCCACATGACTGTACTTGGAATTAGCTGGTATTTCAAAGGACCAGTATTGACTACACCCAGGTGGACCCGAGCCAACCTGTGCAGATTGACCTGGCGATTTTAACTGTGCAGGGGAGAACAAGGCAGAACTTATCAGCATAGGCACAGTGCCACCCCAAAGCAGTTAAACTGCCCTGGCTGCAGAGACAATATGGTAGTGTCTGCATGGCTCTGTGCCTGAGCTAATAACCCTGTCAGACAGCAGCTCATGTTGCACAAAGTCAGCTCCAGTTTCTCTGTGCCCGTGACCAGGGCCAGCAATTCACAGGGATCCGAGAGCTCTTTTCTCTACGTACACATCTAGAGACTTTGCCCTTTTGAAAAACTAACAGAAGCTTGATTACAGAAGAATTACTTCATCTGATTTGAAAGAGTGGTGAATTCCTTCAAGTTGAAGGTCCTCACAAATATACTTTCATAGAACCTTATTTAAGCTCCCATGAGGCATGTAACAAAGTGCTGTTTAGGATGTGGATGACTGGTTTGGAACAGTGATTGAAGGGAAGTGGAGTATATGAAAATTAAGTTTAAAAGTGAAAAAATACAAGAGTCTTAACTATAGGGCACTAACTGCCAGCAACATCACAATTAGCAGCTGTTACTTCTACATAACTCCACCATAAGCCTAGACTGATGTATGTATGAAAAAGGTAAGTGGTTATTTTTTGGATTTACCCTACTTGTGATTCATTGTGGAAGAGGGGAAAAAAAAAAGAGAGAAAAATGAAGAAATTATGTAGACATAATTTATCTGCTCCATCCCTCTTCTACATAGCAAAAAGCAGAGCCAGGTAATACTCCATCCGATGCATGCTTTGTCTTGAAGGAACACAAGAGCAAGTACTCAAGGGTCAGGTATCACATAAGACTCTGTTCCAAGCAGACTGTTGCCATTTTTTTCCCCTCATACTAATAGAAGGGAAATTCTAAAGCATTTTTATGTTCAGCAGGTCTAATTGATCCTGACAATCATGTTAGTTAATTTATAAACAAAGAATGTTTTGAGGAACACAGCATTCACTACTCTTGACCATAGTTTCATCAAAGCTATCAACAGCTTCACTTTCAATGTCATCATAATCACAGTTTTAAGATGTAGCAGGTGAAATTCTGAGTATAGAGAAGGAAGAACAAATCCCAGTGAAAAGTGGTTACTCATTTGAACCCAGAGAGGCTGGGAAATCTCTACCTTTGAAGACTTACAAAACTTGACTGACAAGGTGCTGAGCAACCTGATTTAACGATGAAGCTAGTTCTGCTTTGATCAGTAGAAGAGATGATCTCCAGATATTCCTCTGACCTAGGAACTAGCCAGATCATAAAACTGGACTAACACTAAAGGTATAATGAAAGGAGATTTTCAGACAGTAACACTGAACTGGCATATAACCACCAGGTTCTGATCGTGTAAGGACACCTGAACATGACTGAATTATGAAGCTCATTCAAGCCCGAAACAAAGTCCTGAATGCTTTGACTTTCCTCAGTCTTTCAGTTTATGCTTTTCATAGTGCCAGGAACTTTGTTTGCATCATACTGCCAGGTGATTTCCCTTCTTCCCAAAACACTAAACCAGTTTCTTGTCATAATGTTTGCCACAGCCCATTATCCTACAACTCCAGTGTCACTGGCACTCAGAGTAACACTGTTGCACACACGAATGGGATAGGCAGTGCCTCGCTTTAAATAAGCTCCACCATATTTAAGTATTTCAACTTGCCTTTTAGAAGATTTAAAGGAGTCATACCAGCATGACAGCTTAGAATCAGTTGGGATTCCAGATGATTACCTGGTCTAGCTGTTTTTGGACCATACTTTGCTGCTCAGTAACATGTTTCAGCTGTTCTGCATCTTCTTCTGGGAACTCCCGGCCAGCTTTCTTGGCTGTACGCTGTTTTGCTGAGAGGGCCTTTTTTGATTTTCTGTGTGCTCCTATTTGCTCCTCAAGGTACTTCTGTTGCATTTGAAGAAGTTGCTGCGTTTCTTGTAGCCATTCCTCATATTGCTTTCTCTGTGAGTCATCTAGGGAGAAGGGAAATTAAGCATGATATGAGCTTGTCAATTCTGAGGATAGGTTCTTGTCCTGCTCTTCAGAGATTAACAATCAGGTTCCTCCCTTATTTTAAGAAGCTATTGATGAAGTTCAGCCAAATTTGACAGAGAGTTTGCTATCTCAAGAGATATTAAGCTTTTGGAGCAATGTGAGTAAAGGAGAGAAGGGTCCAAATTACTGCCTTTATTGAGAGAATGCAGTTTTAACATAGTCCCTTAATTTCAAGAGACATGAGCCCACTGCCTAGCTAGTAAATGTGCTAGCCAGTGGGCAAATGCAGCTGTGAAAGCAACTACAGAACCTGGTGGTAGTGCCTTCTGACACAGAAGAGGGGACATGGAAGAACTCTGCAGGTACGCTGGTGGAAGCAAAGAGTTTAAGGAGTAAGAACAAAAAATTTACAGGAACCAGAGCCTCACTTATTCTGGTGTTTATCAAAGAGTTTTGTACATGCAGAACTTACTTCTTACTACCTCTAAGAAAAAAAACACAAAAAAACCCAAAACAATCAAATATTCATGAAATGAATACTTGATTGTGTTAATTTGATACTCTTTTTGTTAAAATAATTTTCTGCCAGTCCTCTGCACCGGACCTTCAGCTTCTGTGCCTTCTCTTCCTCACAAACAAATGATGGGAGGATGGATGCAGGCTCTTCTCAGTGATGCCCAATGATAGGACAAGGGGCAGTAGGTGGAAGCTGAGGCATAGGAAGTTTCATGCAAACATGAGGAAGAATTTTTTCACTGTGAGGGTGACAGAACACTGGAACAGGCTGCCCAAGGGATTTGTGGAGTCTCCCTCCCTGGAGATACTCAAAACCCAGCTCGACACATTCCTGTGTGATCTGGTATAAGAGATCCTGCTCTGGCAGGCAGGTTGGTCTGGATGAGCTTTTGAGGTCCCTTCTAGACCCTGACATTCTGTGATTCTGTGAAAGGCACTCTCATTCAACTGTAACTGAGACGTTACTCTTGACAAATGAGAAATGCTCATCTGCTCTGAGCAGCTCTTTGCTCTCAGATGTTTTTCTTGAGGCAAAACAATCATGTGTGGTAACATTTGATCTACATTAAGCCTAGAAGGCATGAGAGAATGTTTGGTGATGGTATCATTTGTCTCCT
Source organism: Eubucco bourcierii (assembly GCA_013396675.1). Lineage (NCBI taxonomy): Eukaryota > Metazoa > Chordata > Aves > Piciformes > Ramphastidae > Eubucco > Eubucco bourcierii. The sequence goes on along the minus strand of VWZE01006809.1, from coordinate 838,921 downwards.
GATTTCACTGTGGCAACGAGCTGGGTAGCCAGGAACATGGCATGGATCCTGTCTGTTTAATAAGGATGTCTACATGACAGTAGGATTTCAACACAATCATGTCCTCCTTGGGCTCCAGCCCCTATCGCCTTTTACTTTAACAGTCACCATGGTAGCGACAGCCACCAACTCTTAACGGCTCAACTATATCCATTCACAGAGTTAGCTACAGTCCAGAGCAGTGCCTGCTCTTTTAACAAGTTCTGCAAAACTGATCACACAACCTGAAGGGATGAGTGAGGGAAATGATAGAGGGGAACTGCAGATGGGAGTGATGTGAAAGTGCAAAAGGAAGCACTGAAATACAAACAAGTTCCAGCTCAGAATTACTACTGAAATGAGAAACAGATTTTGTCAAGTGCTCAGAACCACCATCACCGCAGGCAGAGCAAGGCCACCACTGAGTGCCATGTCAAATCACACCAGAAATTAGTACATACAACACTGCAAAGCTCAGTGCTGCTACTCCAGTTTCTGGTCAATGTGAAAGGTGTTTACTTCTGTTTCTTACTCATGAATACCAGATTTTCGCAGACAAACGCTGTTTTACAAGTGGCCTTCCTCTCCTAACATATGCTCAGTTTTAATTTCTGCTAATAAACCTTGGGATTGGGATTTACAACTGATCTAGGGCAACCAAAACCAAGGAATGTAAAATACTAGTGCTATGTATCACAGTATTACCAAGGTTGGAAGAGACCTCAAAGATCATCAAGTCCAATCCATTACCACAGACCTCAAGACTAGACCATGGCACCAAGTACCACGTCCAAACCCACCCTGAACACCTCCAGGGACAGTGACTCCACCACCTCCCTGGGCAGCCCATTCCAGCAGTCAATGACTCTCTCAATGAAGAACTTTCTCCTCACCTCAAGCCTAAACTTCCCCTGGCACAGCTTATATTTCTGCTTTCAACAGCTGTGGTTGCCAGCCACTGTTGCTTAACTAATGCCTGGGAAGCTTTTATTGGTATTTGTCAAAAGGACAATGAGGCTGCACAAAATTTTCTGCTTCTAAGATAAAAACCTGCTCCTGTGGACAGACAGTTGTTCCCACTCAGACTACTGCAACACAACCAAAGACCCTTTTTTGACACAGTAGTCTCAGTTAACAGATTACCATTCTTACACAAATCCAAATAATGCTAATTTTCTGTTTGTTCTGTTTCACTCTTTCCTTTTGGTGTTTTTTTTCCAAGGACAGCTTCTAGAAAAATGCTATTACTAGGCACCTCTATATTGGTAATGGTGACAGGACTCAATTTTAAAAGGATGAACTTTCGAAAGACAGGATTAAAATATGGATATTTTACTTTTAAAAGCACCAGAACTGATGAATGAAACAACAACATATAATGAATTACTAAATCTGTACTTACTGACAAACCCAGGACCAAAACTGGGAGGATTAGGTCTAGAAATCTGAGGTGTCAAACTTCCATCCTAGGAATTTCAGTCAAACATAGAGAAAAGGATATTAAATCATGATTTAATATAACCCTCAAACTAGTCATCACTATGAAACACTTTTGTTTAAACAGTATTTCAAGTCATAGTACCTGTGTAATTGCCTGCTGCATATGATTTTGGCCTTCACTGCTCTGAGCCCCTGGCACCGGCTGACCCATAAAAGGAAACCTATTGACATATAAACAAGAAGTGAAATTACAACTTTTAAAACTTGGGGGCATTTTAGGGAAGAGACAACACTTTGTACTACACCAAACTTACATAAGGCATCTAAACATTTTATAGACATTTCTCTACTAAGCTTTTTCACCACCTGGAGAATATTAATTCTCATTTGATGCTACAGTGTTTTGCCCTTGGCTGAAACTACTGCATTTTACACTTTTCAGAGAGATGAAGTACATATCATGTAGTGTATTAAAACACACACAAACATTATTTGTATTTGTTATATACTATGATTAAAAACCAGAATTAATAAAATTAGATATCATGGTCACCAGCACATTCAGCTAGAGTTGGGTAATGTAGACCTCATTAAGCCATGTATTCGTATGTAAGAGCAAAGTGAATGTTCACACTGGTTTTATGGGTAACATAAAAAGAAGAGATGCAGATCTTCTCTGGCTCATTGACTCCCCACTTATGGTACAGGCAGTCATGGTGAAGTTTGCACAGTTCATAGTTTCTTTTGTCCTCAGAACAGAATGTAAAAATGAAACTTGCATGACTTGGACCAAATCTTAATTACAATTACCGTTAAACGACATGCTACAACATGAAGTTTAACTATTACATGGCCATCAACACTTCAAACATGTTGTGTGGAAGATATGTCAGCACATAATAAGTGAGAAAACAGAACTGCCAACAGTGAAGCCACGTTGACCGTAACGTTACAACTGGAACACAAGCCTGATGTGTTTTAACACATCTTACAGTTTCTGCTGTCACACTTGCCGCCTAAGGACAAAACCAGTGTGGGAGTGGAAACTACACAAAGAAGTATTCAAACACATTAGACCTGTTCCAATTAATCCATTAGTATGGACCCAACAAAAACACCTTTTTCCACTTTCTCATTTCCTGTGCACAGTCCCCCATGCTCTATCATTTCCTTTACATTTTGTAGCCCTTAAGAACAGTATCATGTGTTGCCTACCTGTTCATTACCATTGGTGGCATCCCCATGTTACTCTGCGCCATGACTTTATTGATCCCTTTAAGAGCTACCATTTTTGCTTTCATTATGGGATCAGTAATTGCATCAAAGTCTATAAAAGAAAGAGAGTAAAAGTGAATTACACAGCTCAGCATTATAGGTTAATAACTGGAGCTGACCTGTTGAGATCTATTTCATGCATAAATCACCAGTAAAACAACATAACTGCATTACTACTGCACGTTACTGGAAATCTGTGGTTAATAGGTAGTCTATATACTGCCCTTGATTCCCACCACAACATACAAAGAAGAGCATCTAATTCTGAGAAAGGCTTTAGACCAAATTTGGCCTATGACCCAAGAGATGAACAAATTCTATTTATAGGTTTAGGAATCAGGAAGATGAGCTGTTTCTGCGAGGTTAGTTGGCCAAGCTGACACACCCCCACAAGCACACTAAGAAAAGAGCTTTGTCTCTCTCTAATTACCAGTGGCACTACAGGTAGAGACAAACCTGCTCCATACAGCATCTGAAAAGACCACAAACGTGGTGAACTCTGCCTTTTTGACATCTCTCCCACAGGATGCCTCAAGCAAAGCAGCTTAAGTAAGAGTATCCAAAAGCTGCTGTCAGAAGGGATCTCCAGAGGTCACCACAGCCATTTGGGGGGGCTGCAGCATATTCTAGCCACCCTACAAATATGGAACTGTTACTTGGGGCCAAGTTGAATTTATCTTTGGAACAAACATGGGCAGTATAGTTACAACTAGCACATGTCGCAACTTGTCCTATTTCACTGAAAACAACTAAGTTATGGTGATGGTCTTGATCTGAATGCTCAAACTGCTATGTTATACTGAACAGGAAAAGACAGGTTACCCTAAATACTTTCAGTGCATGTAAAATTGTTTGTGATGTTTTTGGGCTTTCCCTTTCCCTAGATTGTGAGTTTGGAACAGAGTTCTCAATGATCCCTTTTCTTGAGACACACTAAGCACTGGGAAAAAAATGTAATAGAACAATGATAAACACAAAGTTGATGTATCAAATACCAAAAGGGCAGCTATTGCACTCAGTCACTTCATTCTATTTACAAAGGATGTCTTTGCTCCATATCACACCTTAGAACCTAAAATATTAATAGTTTTCACTACAGAGCTGATGTCATAAAAATTAGCACTAACGCAATGTTACCTTGATCTTGGTCAAGTCAACAGGACCCTTGCCACAGAGTTCAGAATGCCACCTACATGCTCAATTTCCATGCTCCAATTGGAACTACTAGACAGTTTGGGGTGTTTTTGTTCTGCCACATTTAAGCTCTACGTTATCTACCTGCTTACTTCAGTGCCACAGATTATTTAACTATTTATTGCTGTATTTTTAAGAAGCTAACCAGTGCACAAGGACATCACCCACGTACCAATATTGGGGAAAAATGGCTCTGAACGTTGGCGAATCATGGCTTGCATCTGCCGTTGCTGCTGCTGCTCCTGTCTTTCCTGGTCCAAAAGATCCTGCAGAAGAAGTGGCTGCTCCTCTAGCAGAAGTGGCCTCTCTCGATTTTGCTGCTGAGCTAACGGTTGAGGGAGCATTATCTGTTGGGGTCCAGATATGCCACTAGGGCCAGGCCGATTTGTGACAGTCACAGTTTGATTAGATGCCTGTCCTGTCCCAAAGTTATGATTAGATGACTGACCCTGAATAAATCCTGGATTTGGTGACCCTTGAGAAAAACTATGGTTCATTCGTGGAACCATGGTCAAATTTGAATTTAAAGTGTTTTCCAAGATCTGTCCAGCAGGTGTCATTAGTGTTTGTGGAATACCTGATGCATGGTTCATTTGTGTTGTTGGCAAAGATTGAGATGGAGATCCTAGAGTCCTTGCTTCAGCAGTATCTGAGCTTTCATTAGCTAGCAAACTTGAGAGGACTGGTGTGGACCCAGAAATACTGCAAGAGCTTACTGCTCCTTGAAGAGGCAGCGGAGCAGATCCCTGAGCATCTGGATTAGGCACAGTTGTTTCTTGACTAGTAATAGCAGTACTTTTGTCAGGGAATTCTGGGTTAGCAGGCTGTGCAGGAGTCTTTTCTCCATCCTTTGTCTCCACTTCAGCAGCCTTTTGAGTACTTGTGGACTCAGTATTTCCATCACTTTTTTCATTTTCATTCTTCTTTTCCTCCTGAGTGTTTGGGGAAAGTACTTCTGCTTTGATTTCATTTTCTGTAGCAGATTTCTTCTGTGGAGACTGGGTCTCTGAAGGAGAAATGTTTCTATCACCTTGTTCTTTCTGTTTTGGTTCTTCTGTCTTGCCCTGGATATCTAGTTTGTCATCAATGGGGACACTAAGATCTAGTTCCTCATTAAACATTCCTTTCTTATCCCCCACATCAAGGTCTGGGTCTGTGTATGCAATTATATCAAATTCCCCAGATCTTAGAAGATCATCAAGATGAGGATCATTGGTTTCCAAATTATCTAAAGTATCCAGTTCATCTCCTTTCCCATCTTCTGTGTCAAGATTCAAATTTTCCAAATCCTCGTCATCTAAATCTTTGACTTCAACCCCCTCAAGGTCTTTCACATCCAGATCTTTCACAGCAGGATCATCAGGATCGAGCTTTTCTTCTAGACCATCACTTGGCTGGCCGGAAATCTGTAAATTTGCAGAGTCATCATTTGGTGCAGATGTAGACAAAGATGGCCCTGGGAATGCATCAGCAACTGGTGGATGACTTAGAGAACGTACTACAAGTGCAGGTGCATTGTCAGGATTGATTTGATCCTGTTGGGTTTGTGCCATATGCTCCAAACCTGTAGGCATCTGCAACTGGTTAGGTATACCTTGAGAATTATGCCTCAGTGGTTCTGCTGGTCTTGGGCCTGGAAACTCCTGCCTGGGTATAAAGGCTGCATGTCGCTGATGCTGTGCTGCTGCATCCATAACATTTGCAGCAGGACTAAAAGGCAACCTTGGCCTCCCGTCAGGAGCTCTGTGACGTAGTTCAATAAATGCCTGACCCAGTATATTGTGCTGCTGAACTGGGATTCCTTGTGGAGGGAAATGCTGAGAAATCCCAGATGGATTATTTATTTGTGGATTGTTCACTGGTCGAGGCATATCAATAGACAGAGATCTTCTCAGTTGTGGTGGAACTCCAGGGCGTTGCATTGGCTGCTGAGGACCGAGGAAACGTTCTTGACCTGATGGTGGACCATGGCCACCTCCTGGAAACCCATATCTAAAATAAAGTATGAAAGACTAAATAACCTTTTTTCCTTAGGACTGCCTAGTCTGGCATCTTTGACTAAAATAAGTATTCACTAAAATGCTTTACATGATGCATTCATTAAGATATTTAAATAAATATTTTGACTAATTATGCTTACATTTAAATGAGCTTTATGACTACAATAAAATAATTGCTTTAATTATGTTTAATAAACAACCTGTTTTCAGTTCCAATAATAATAATGGATAGAAAACTCTGACAGTAAGAAATATCTTAGTAACTAAACTACATGTTAATGCAACTCAGTGTAAAAAAATGCTTTTGTGTGAATTTAGAAATCACTGAAATAAATTCCAAATATTGAAAATACTAATTCCCGAGATGGCAAGGTATGGCAGTCCTGGTGTTCATTTTACATCACAGCATTCCCCGAGCAAATGGCATAGATGGAAGCTGATGTTTGGCGACATATTCACCGACAATGAAGAGAAGAACATTGCATTTACTCACTAGTAAGGCAGCAAAGCTAAAGTCAGACTTTTTAATTTTTAAAAAAGAAATGCCCTGAAACCATGGCTGAGGAGATCTTTCAGGTCATGTAACTTTCACAAGTATTGCAGTTTCTCCATTTTGACTTCCTAGTAATTTCCAGTAACAGACAGTATAAGTCAGTATTAGTGCAAACACACTCTCTGGGACAGACACAGGAAAGCTCACTGTACCTACTCACTTCAGGACCTACCTACTGACTAGCTACTATAGACTACAGATTATTTTTCATCAAAAGCTGCCAGCTTTATATAACAATTGCTGTAAATGTAGAGCTCCTCCTGCAATGTCCAGGGTTTAAGAGATTGAAGGGCTTACCTAAGACCATGAGGTCTCATCCCCATGGCATTCATATCACCTGGAAACTGGGGTCTATTGAATTGCCCATCAGCAGGAAATGGTCCTCGTTGGTCTTTTGGGTAAATGCTGAACCTTGGCCCAACTGGAGGGACAACAGAGGATCTAATATTCCCAGGATATGGAGGAGGAGGGCGGTTAAAAATTTGATTCAAGTTGTCTTGCTGCCAGTGCTGTAGAGGTGTTGCATGGGTAGAAGCTGCTGCATCCTGCAAGGCTTTTTCCTGACGAACTGCATTCTTCTTCTGCTGCTGTTGCTGCAGAATAATTTCACGTAATTTCTGGCGCTGTTTAAAAAACAAAAATCATTGTGCTTGACACTGCAGCTGACATACTTTGAAGTGCTACACTCCACTAGGTTAAACCTTTTGGAAAAAAGAAATTCTTCAATCACTACAGAAAAAAAATAAATATAAACTACTTTAATCACTTCAGAAATGAGAAGAGTGATCAAATCACGCAAAATGTTGGTAACAGAACTTAATCTTCAGACTTCTTGTTAGGGTGCATAGTGTGAACCCCTTTCCCCATTTAACATAGAAGCAACATTCTTTGCCTTTTCCTATAGCAAAAACGCAGTTTGTTTCACCACATGAAAAGGTGTGTTTTGAGCAAGAGAAGTGACCAGATGTCTACTGAAGAAAATTCAGCAAGAGGTTTATACCAAAGCTGCAGAATTTACTCTAAGTCTGTATGATAAACATTCCCAATTTCCCCATTAAATCCATTTCCCATCACTCCGTCCAAACAGAAGACAGAACGGTTTTCCACAAACTCAATGTAATTCTGTTTCTGCAAGAGACCTTTCCCAAATATTCACTGACAAAAACCTTGAGGCAATGTCCCTCAAGAAGAGCAAAGATCAATGGTAGGATTCACCTCAACGTGTCAGCCAACTGAGAAGTTAGATGTCTAGTCAGAGATCCTCACCTGTCACTGCCACAAGTCACTGACAATCATTTTACCTCCTCTGTTACAGGGCAGAGTTAATTGTCCTTTCAAAGGTTTTTTCATCTCAAACTGTAGGTAAGAGCCATGACAGACCAATTGTCTACATCTTCAGTGGTTTCAAAGATCACCTTTGCTACATAAAAACTACTAATCTTTCTATATGCTCTCTATATTGTGGTTCTATCCAGGAGGACCAAATTAACATCCTAAGAGAATGAAGACAACTCTATGTTATAAAGCAAGAATGGGGAAAATTCTTCTACTTATGAAATTTTAATACCATCAGCATTAAACATTATTCTCACCTGTCTCAACTTCTCAGTATCTGCTTGAGACATGTTCATGGTATTCTGTGTATCTGTTACTGCTGCAGTAGGTGCTGGGCCAGGAACCTGTGAAACTTTGGGAAACTGCTGTCCTTGAGAACTCATTGGAGAATTTCCAGATGTATTGAAATTGCCCTCGGACCCAGGTCGTGGCTGTTCAGCAGCATCATGGGCCAGCTGACCAGTTCCAAAAGATTCTGGCTGAGGTCTTGGAGTCATTGGTGGCTGATCATAAGGGTCATGTGCTGGTGGAGCTGGACCATGACTAAATGAATCTGTTATTGCAGGTCCTGCAGGTCTGGGAGTTTGAGAACATGGATCTGATGGCCTGACGAAAGTGCCTTGCAACCTGTTCTGTGGTGCCGGCAGGAAAGGATCTCTATTTGGTATTAGTCCTGGTCTTGTCATTGCCGGTCTGTTAAAACTCTCTGGAATCCCTGGCCTTGGAGTTGCTGGTTGCTGAGAATAAGGATCACTGAGAACTGGCCTTGGTGTTCCAGGAGGCTGGGCATACGGATCAGAATGTCTCTGATTTGCTGGGGATTGAGCAAATAAATCTGCCGGTTGAGCAGGTCTTGGTGTTGGCGGTTGCTGCATATACGGATCAACTGCGGTGGGCCGAGGAGTTCCTGGAGGTTGGGCATAAGGATCAGCAACTGGCCGAGGAGTACCTGGAGGCTGGGAGTAAGGGTCCTGAGAAGCTGGCCTTGAAATGGGTCCAGACTGAGGGAAAGAATCACTCTGCTGTCGCACTATGCGGGGCGGATGGGCAAAAGTCTCCTTTATTGCAGGATGGGGAGTGAGTGGAGGCTGGCTGTACGGATCTGTGGGCTGGTTATGGGAAAAGTTGTCCACTGGCCTCGGTGTCAGAGCAGGCCTTTCGTAGGGATCCACAGCAACGCGCCTTGGCGTAGCTGGCATTGATGCATAAGGATCTTGTGGGGACTGGGGTGGGCGCATAGGAGTTTTAAAAGGTCCAGGGCTCCCATCCACAGGAGTAGGGGTAGGGGTCAATGGTGGTCGTGCATACGCATCAGCGGAAGCTACTCTCTGTCTCTGGAACGCGTCACTTCTAGGAGCTGGCTTAGTAAACAGATCACTGCTTCCAGCTGCCAAAGGAACCTTCCCTGACTGTTCCATAACGATGGGTGATCTTGGGACCCCCAATGGTTTGGAGAACTGCTCTGACACCATGACAGGCCTGGGTGTGTCTGGTGGCTTTGCATAGGGATCACTGCTACCTGGAGATGAAGAACATGAATCCCTGACTGGTGAAGGCCTGCTCCCTGATGGTTCAGTGACCTGAATGGGCCTAGCTATGGATGACTGTGGTGCACAGGTATCTAACGATGCAATGGTGTTTCTTCTAACAAAGTTTTGGTTAATGGGTGCTGGTCTAGGTGTTCCCACCATTTTAGCATATGGATCCATTGGAGAAGGAGGTCTTGTGTTTGTGGAACCTGGAGAAAACATTTGTTGTGATGGTGTCTGAGGAGCCTGAGACTGAGACAGTGAATCATGTACTGGGATTCGGGTTGGAGTAGGGGGTGGGGCTTGTGGTTTTAGGAATACATCATCTGAGGATGCTGACGTAGGCGTAGCAGGTAGCTGCTGCTTTGTAAATAGATCCTTATGGAATGTCTGTTGTGCAGGAGACATACTTCCATTGCCAGTCTGTGGCGTCAAGGGGCTCTGGATCCCACTGCTAGGTGTGTCTGAGCCAGACTGGTTCAGAAGCTGTTGTGAACCAAACTGTTGCTGCTGCTGTTGCTGCTGCTGTTGCTGCTGCTCATTTTTCACTTGTTCAAGCTTCTGTGTGGCTTCTATTTTGGCTTGCTGCTTACTTTTTTGCCGCATTTGCTGTTTTAAAATTATGAGGAAAACATTAAGTCCAGGGTATACAAAACCTTTCTGATGACTGAATCTGTAATTAAAACCTTAGGACACATCAAAGATCAATTACAAATAATTGTAAATTGCAGGTTTTAAGTGCAATGGGAGCACAGGGTCTAGCTATTTGTGAAGTTCAATTACCTTGACATGCACCTTGATCTCCTGGGAAGAAACATTTCCCAAGTTGCCTAAAAAGCAGCACTGCTTTGCAACCTTATATTCTGAAGACGAAAGGTTACTGACAGCTGCAGCAGTGCTGAGACAAATGGGCTGAGAAAAAAACAGCCCAGTTTGAAGCAGTAGTCTGCAGGACAAGGTTACCACAATATAGGGTGTATTAAAAACAAACTACGGCACTAGCCAGCCAGAAAGAATAACCTGTTTCTTCTCTGAGATTTAAGAGTCGAAATTTTAAAACAAAGTTTTCTAAGACTTAGAAGCAGCTTCTCTTTTGATAGCATCTATTTTCTCTCTACACAGAACAGCTGGCTTTATGCTTTTCTACAAAGAAAGGATAAAATCAGTTTTATTACAGCAGATTCCAACAATGCAATAAGAAGCTGGAAGAAATATAACAAAACACCCTAAATGCAACACACCTGTCTGAATTTCCATTCCTGCTCGTGTTCTGATTCCCTCTGCTTTAATGGATCTTTAAAGAGGTCAGAGTCGATGCGTGAGCTGGGATCAATGCTATCCTGTTGCTGCTGCCTTTTCATGGAGTCATTTGACATCTGTACTTTATTGATGCGCAAAGCAGCTCTATTATCTCTGGCTTTTTGCTGGAAAAAAAAGATTTTTAAAAAAAAAGGAATTAGTTTAATATTCTTCAGCTAAGTGGGAACGCTGCATCTGTTATTCCTACAAAATCTATCATCAAATTATTTGCGCGGACTATTTTAATCTCATGCACGCTTGTGAAAACTAAATTATCCACTTTAAAGGGAGCTCCAAATTGGAAATACTTCATCTCTATAGAAACTCTGCATTTAAGATACACAGAAAGAATGAAGGAGTTATTAACAGTAGAGGTTTTCCATACATTATGTGTCTGTTCAGGTACCTTGCTGTGCCAAGAATGCTCAACTCCCAGAGTTTACCTTTCACATCACATACTGGTGTGGTCTGCAATCTGAAGACATGAGCACAGCGCGTGATGTTTGGATCAATAAAGGCCACTAATGTGGAGAACTTCAATGACAAGAAAAATACAGTCTACTCCATTAAACAGTCTCTATAGATCACCATCTGTGTTAAGTTAGCAGTATAAACACAGGACACAGGCTTATGGATCAGGAAAAATTGGATTGAAGAACAGCAATTGCTCTTCAATGAGGCATTTTACAGCCATACTGACACTTTAAAGCATCTAATGGAAGTTTCAAAGAGTCTGTTTTACCACCATCTAGGATGTGATTCCTTTTCTGAATCAAACCCTCACATCTTCTTTTCACAATTTTATTTCACAGTTGTCAAGTAGGGGTTGCTTAGCAGAAAAGGTTTTAATCCTTTCCCTCCAACAATGAAACAGTGACATAAATGAGAGCACCAGTGTCACAGCAGCAGAAGAATTAGTGTCATTTTCCCCTATAAATGATGGGATTGTGCATACCAAAGGAAGTAAAAAGTGTACTCTGAGAATTTACTAACACTCTTCTGAATTTAATTTCTAAGGTAGCCTTCACTCGCCCCCACAGAGTCGAAGTTCCTCAATGAGAGGTCACAAAATGCCAGAAACACTAGGAACAGCTGAATGCCAAGAGGATAGGGACTATAACTTCTGTCAGGAAATAACTGCTTCTCACTGTGTAAACACTCATGTGTGCATGTAGCCTCCTCCCAAACATGTGGGAAGTAATTTTTTTTCAGCTACATTTTGGACATCCTATGCTGGTTTAAGGCTAGTTGGAATATTTTAATTAAAAAAAATTAGATAATAGGCTGTGAAAAGCAAACAATGGTGATGTCTACTTCACTCGTAGGCTTGCTGAGATGTATAAAAACAAGGACACAAACACAGATAGCCTAGAGAGTCTCTGGGAGTCGGTGAGTCTTCTGGGTTTCTGCTCTTAACCCAATTAATCATTCTGCTTCTAACCCCCTTGCTGATCCTCCAAATTCACCTTGCACGTAATGCAGACCCTGGGATAAGGTATAGGGGTAGAGAGAAGGTGGAAGGGTGGTTGGGAGCCCCTCCTGGGGACTCTGATTTCTGGGAGGCGTGTTGTGTTTCTGTATTAGCTTTAACTTGTATATTTCTGTAAATATTAATGTATATTGTGTATATCTCCGCTTGTATATTGTGCTAAGCTGTAAACAGAGCTTCAGTCCTTAACTTCCAGATGGCTGAGTCTAGTCTGGGTGATTCTCATAGAGTGGAGGGGTGGGTAATCCCAAACCATCACACATCCATCAGGAGAATAGGACTGCATTTGTTAAGAACAATAAAAATGCCTAGATATAAATCCACTTGTGTAAGTGGATAGTATCTTATAACTACTATACAGAAGGAATCATCAAGATTAAATATGGTGTGGACAAGATGGTCTGAAGGTGCTGAAGTTACAGGCTTGAATAAAAAGCAGAATAAAGATGATGTCTCAGTGGTACAATGAAGATAATAGAGAATTTTTTTTTCCAGTGACATGGGGTTCAGAAAGATTAAGAATTTCACTTCTCACATTCAGTCTGGGGCAATGATTTATCCTCTAAAAGCTGTCAAGGAGATAAGGAGATTTTTTAATTTGAACAGTAGGAGATTATGGTGGTACTGTTAAGCTCTGAGCCATCAATACACCTGGGAATCAAGCTTGCCTACTAATGTGACCATGCTAAAAAAGTCCAGGTGGGGAGAGGCTAAGAGATCAAAAAAAGTAACTGAAATCCACAGAAACCTACTGAGTGAGATTGTTCACTCAATTGCTGTTGTGAAGAAACAAAGAAAAGATGAGAACCAGAAGAGAATGAAGAGAGGACAGAAAATTAAAGTACATTTTCTAATGATGGCTGGGATCCTGTATAGAAAGGGACAGAGCAAGTAAAACTTGAGGTATGAAACAAACGTGGCAAAGAGGCAATGGGAATCACAACCATTCCCATCTCAGCTAACATCTTCAGGTTGCACAATGCTAATATAGTTTATTCTAAAGAATAGAGAAACAACTATTTGGAGTTAGAAGTTAAAACTACAAAGTAGTTCTTGTGCTAATCCTAGAACTTAGTTTATCTTAAAAAAAAAAAAAAAAAGAGAGAACCTCATAAATGAAATATTTGTTTGCTGAAAGTATGTAAATGCAGGTGGTAATTGTTCTTACCACATATGGAGCCCTCTCCTGTGAGCTTGCTTTCCTCCACAGTTTAGCAATCTGCTTCACTCTTGTAGCCCAGTCTGCAATCAAAAAACCCTAGTTTTATGCACAAGGCTTTGAAAAGTCTATTTTCTATTCTTTCAAATCAAGATGCATAAACTGCTAGAAAATAGTCAATAAATTACTTACCTGGGAATTCCTCCTTCAGGTTAGGGAAGTTGATGTTTGTATAGAGAACAGGTGCTACAGTTGCCATTTCACCCAAAGCTTCCTCTTTTTCCCACTTCAGAGTGCTTCTTTGAGCATTGGACATTGTATCGCCTTCACCTTCCAAAGGTGGAGCAGAAGGTGCCCATGAGCTGTTAGGATCACTCACCATCGGATTGAACGCTGGATTCTTATCCCTGACAAACCAGAGAAGGGTTTTGTTTTATAGACAGATTGCTCTCAATATAAAAATCCCCACAATTAGCAAAGTGCTTGTTCTGTTTGCTATTTCAGTCATGAACAGGCTGCAAGAACACAGAAGGTTTTGTAGGGGTTGTCAAGAACTATGTCACAGTATTAATCACAGCACCACCCTTTAAGTGATAAATGCTAAACAGAAGACATTTTTTTAATTTCTCATCTTGACTTACCTTGTATCAGTGTAAGGTTGTTGTGTAATGGGTGAGAAAGTGCCCAGTCCACCTCCAGCAGACAAAGTTGTATGAGGAAGATGAGGATTAGGGCCAATCAAGCCATTCATAAGAGGCACTCTCGGAAATGCATTCTCTCCTGGAAGGAAGAAGGTTAAGTTATTGTTTAAAGGTGACTGCTTTTAAGGGAGAGGTGCAAGTTCTCAGTGAAAAACTGATGTCACATCTAATGAAAAATGGATTGTTTTACAATTTTATAATACTAGCCTTACATGCTTTTAAACTTCAGATCTATTTACCCTGCTTCCCTACAACCATAAGGGTTTCCTTCATAGTGTATCATACACCTGCACAGATCATAGAATCATAGAATGGTAAGGTTGGAAGGGACCTCAAGGATCATCTAGTTCCAACCCCCTGCCATAGGTAGGGACACCTCCCACTAGTACAGGTTACTCAAGGCCTCATCCAATCTGGCCTTGAACACCTCCAGGGAGGGAGCAGCCACGACCTCCCTGGGCAACCTGTGCCAGTGTCCCACCACCCTCACTGTAAAGAACTTTCTCCTAACATCCAGTCTAAATCTCCCCTCTGCCAGTTTAAACCCATTGCCCCTTGTCCTGTCGTTGCAGGACCTTGTAAATAATAGATCTCCAAAACTTTTGTGGCAGTCTGTGCTATGTTACTGTGCTTTATATTGAGGTACATACTTAAAGGCTAATGATCTGTCATATTTGTTATACCCAGACCCCAGCAGCAAGAGCGGAGAAGGTTTTTTCCAGCCCTTGCACAATTATCCTTAGCTACCTGAAGTAAACATCTCTTTTGAGACTTCTGAACCATGTACCAAAGTAAGCCTCATTATCTGCTAACTCCCTGATTTGTAACCCATGAAACAGATAAATCTAGTCAAATGAGCATCAGTGTTTTCTAATTAAATGTCCAGCCTAGCAGTACAAATGCAGAAACATTTATTTGATTACAATATTACAAATGTGGCACAGGCAGATTCGTCCCAGCAGATGGTATTTGCAGATGTTCCTACACAGAATTAACACTGGCCTTGAATCCCTGTTATTTAAGTGCAATTACAATTGTTGTTCCAGTATTCTCTTAAAAGCATAGAAGTAGCTCAGAAATTGGATGCATCTGTAGGATGTCACTGCATCATTCTCTCATGCTCTAGGAGACTGTCTTCTAATCTATGGGTTTTATGCATGTGGCAGCAAGTACAGTGTGGATTAAAAAAGCATAAAACAATTCCAGACAATATGCTTTGTTATAACTGCTAAATAGTACACAGGAGCTGCAAGGATCTAACAAACAGGATGGAGATTCAAGGTCTCTGGTTTGCACTGTAAGATCACATATCTTTATGAGAAGAGAACTTTAATTGTATTGAAATTGCTGAAATTTGATGCAGGCTTCCCCAGTATTGAAGTACTTATCTCACAGAAACATGTGGATCACTACACCATAACTGAAGCAAATTATAAATCTAAAACTTTGTAATTGTGGCAGTTCCCACAGGGAGAAGTTAAACATCTTCAGTATTTGAGCTCTCTAAGATTATCTCCAAGTACTCATGTAACTAGGAAACAGGCAATGATATCTTTAGTATCTTTTGCTTTAAATCACCCCATCATTTTCTTTAAACTCTCTCCTTTCTAAGACTTTTTGAAGTCTTTGCTTTCATCCAAGCAGGAAACCAATCATTTTTCTTCTTATGATTACTTCACTGGTGAAATCAATTTGCGTACTACTTTTTGCAGTACCAGTATAACACAACGGCCACTCTTTACATGGGCTCAGGGAAAATCCATTACAGGGGATGTTTGATGAGAAAAGAGTGCATTTAATTATGTGTATACATACAGCCAAAAAAACCCAATAATGCTCCACTGGTAATAACAACAAATAAAATCAATCTGGCCCTTGCTTTCAATAAAACAGGAAGAATATGCTCTAGCAACTCATGATAACTTAGGTCTCTAGCAACTCATGATAAGTTAGGTAGTAACAAAGAAAATAAATTATAATCTCCCAGCTACATTTAAAAATCACTTTGCCTTCTCTATTTGGGCAGCTACTGTGTTAAACCAAATTCTTAAAGGAAATTAAGACTCAGTAAGTCACTGCTACACAAACTGTCTCCTCAACCTCGAGGAGGTACTCAAAAGCAATTAGAAGAGGGGACACAATTTAGTACAGACACATTTCAGAACTATGAAAGTGCCAGTTGTAATAAAAGCTCCAGTATGTCAGAAGAATTTAAAATAACTGTGCTTTTCTAGTATCAATATTTATATGCATCTTAATCGCAGACACTCTTCAGAACAGTTTTAGAACAAGATTTCATAAGTTAACAAGAGCAGTTCCCACCAGTTAACAACAGCAGAAAGCAAGGTGTGTCCTAAAGATGCAGACCTCTCATGATTGTGCTGCTGTTTTTAAAAGTAACAATGGAACATACCTTGACTGTGCAAAGACATAAGTTGTGGTGGAGGTGGAGGCTGTGGCAAAGGAGCTGGTTGGGTGGTTGCTGGACTTAATACAGCTGTGAACAAATCTTCAACATCCTTGCCTCCTAGCTCTGCAAAAACAGCATCTGTGAGTTGGCTGCATTGTTTACACACAATATTACTGTTCTAGTTTCAGCTGGGATAGAGTTAATTTACCTCCTAGCAGCTGCTACAGTGCTGTGGTTTAGATTCGTGTGAGAATAAGGGTGTAACACACTGATGTTGCAGTTGTTGCTAAGTAGTGCTTTGCCAGAATGAAGGATTTTTTTATTTCCTATATTCTGCCAGTGAGTGAGTTCACAAGAAATAGGGAGGGAGCATGGCCAAGACAGCTGACCCAGACCAGCCAAAGGGTCTGAACAGATGAACTGTGGGAGAAGCTGGCCAGGAGGGGCACATCAGTGCTTGGACATTAATCAGTGGTTGGTGAGCAACTGCATTGTGTACCACATCTCTTTTCTTGGGTGTTATTTATCTTTCTTTTTGTTATATTCCTTGCCATTACTACTACTATTTACATTTTTATTGTAATTATTAAGTTCTTATGTCAATCCATGAGTTATACTATTTTTTTCCAGTTGTCCTCTCCATCCTATTGGCAAGAGGGAGAAGTGAATGAGCAGCTGCATGGTGTTTAATTGCTGGTTGGGGTTAAACCATGACGGTTTTATGAAAGACATTAATAATCAGAATACATACCTGGGATTTTGTACAGTTTGCCAAGAATAGCACCTGGACAAAGTAAAGACAACACAGAATGAGAGATCATCAAAAGATGCATAAAAATTAATTCTGCAGCCAAGTCCAAACAGCTATCTTAGAAAACACAGATAGATTATTTGAGAAAGTGAAGATTTCTACACAAGTTTTCCAGAAGACCAATATCAAGTGAAAAAAAAATTTACCATCTGTGACCATTTTGTCTAATTCTGGACTGAGGATTCCATCCAACTGTTCTTCACTCAGTGGCCGTGAACTCTGGTTGACATTTGGCTGAGGCAGAGAAGAAGGATCATCAGAGATGGGACCAATATCCAATCCAGCTGTAGGAGGAAAGAATATTAACTTAGGCATAAACAGTTAAATTACTGATATAGAATAAAAAAAAACAAAACATCTTTTTCCCTACCCCCCCCTAAAGTTGAGCTATCAACTAAACCAAGATTTTCCAATGTTTGAAAGGTACAGCGAAATAGATTATTCATTAGAAAAAGTAAACAAAACCACCCAGCATTTATCTTCAGTTGACTCTATTGTCTGAGGAAATGTTAATTGAAGAGAATGCAACTGGAAGAATGTGAAACAACATCACTGAGCTCAGGTTCAATGTGTTTTTGAGTGTACAGTCTTCAGTATGTAGCCCCATTACCTTTTAAAAAGCAGTCACACCAGCAGTCAACATGGTTCATCCTCACATACCTTAAGTTTCACTCCAAATATTCTTATAACAGCACTTTAAACACCTACTGAAGTGTAGGCAGTATCAAACAAGCTACAGAAATTTGTTTCAAAAATAACTACTGAAAATTCCAGACCAAGTGATTTGTTGGCGCTGAGAAAACATAACTTACTGCATAAATCACATCCTAACATCACTTACTAGTCAATAAATTTCTCAAAAGAGAAAGACCTTGGGGAAAAAAACCCCCAAACAATCAAACCCCCGAAACTTCATACTTCAGTATAGAAAACATATTTCTGTGTTAGACATTAAATAAAAACAAATGTAAATTAATAAAACATGCTATTCTACTTATTGCCAACCTGTGTTTTACATAAAGTGATGAATCAGTATCCAGTGGAAACAAAAAGACTGATGCTGTTTTATTCATGCTTTAGTATACTCACATTGTTAAAATGCTTTTAATTTACAAAAGATAACCACTACGATAAAAACTAAACACTACTACTAGAAGGAGTATTATAATTAACAGTGGTAGCCAGAAAATGCATGGGTTTGTATCATGAAACACAAAAACTCAGGAAGGCTTGTAAAAGCTGTAAGCAAATTTTTATGCAGTTAAATGTAAAGTGCAGAATTTATAGGTCGTGTTAGATTCAAACACCACAGTAAGAGTGGAAAATGAAGGCATGAGTTAGTGACACAACAAAAAGGAGTACTAGTGTCTACACATGCAGTTCTCTCAGCTAAAACTACCAGGAAAGATGACTACTTCTAACCATGGATCATCCACTGTTTAGTTTCTTACCAAATGGGGAGGGTGAGTTCTCAACCTGGAAAGTGCATAAATCAAGACCTACAGGACCCAAACCAGATAAAATGGATGATTATAACACGAAAACAAACAAACAAACAAAAAAAAAAGTAAAGAAAAAGCTGCATGCTGAAAAAAGCTATGCAGGTATGATAGACAACGGCAGCTATATTTTATTCTCTCTTAAGCAGCAAAGCAAAGAGCCAAGTAAAATAAAATGTTGAAAAGACTGGGGATTTTATGGTGGTTGTTTGTTGATTTGGTGGGGTTTTCTGATAGAAGGCAACAAAATCATCTCAAACCAAGGCATTCTTAAAGTATGAAAATTGTATCTGAAATCACCTAGAGCATAGCCTATAGATACAACACAACAAAGATACCTACAATAAAGAGGGGGGAAAAAAAAAACCAAACACAAAAATCACCTTATAAGTATACATACCCGAATGATCTCCAGACTTTACCAAATCATCAGAAAGTATTCCAAGAATATCATCATCAGTATTTAAGACCTCGGAAAGATCAGCTAAAGGATCATCAGTGCTACCTGTACAAGATGCAATAAAATCAACCAATCAGTCATGGCACTGATACATGGCTTCGCTGATGTGCTACAGCTTGAGTTATAAACTTAAACAAACATCTACCAGGACACAAGGGTCTTCTAAAGTGTGTTGTGGACTGCAAATCACTCTGGGCTGAAAGACTGTGAAGACCTCTGGAGGTCCCTTCCACCCTACAGCATTTTGTGATTCTGTGAGTAGCATCCCCTTCCATCCAGCACTGCGGCCAACTTCACATGCTCAGGTTGTTTAGGATTTTCTCCAGTACAGTAAAAGTAGTAATATCATCAGCCATGTGGAAGAAAGACTGTATAACATAGGGAAGTCCAACATCAAGTGAAAACTTGCAACCTCTAAGACAGGAAGGCCTATGAATGTGAAAGTCAACAAGCAGGTTCTATAAAGAACACAGCTCACAGCAACTCATCAGGGAATACTATCTTTAAAAAAAGCGATCAGTTATGTCTCTCACTACCACTTCCTTTCCTAAGACTACAGAGCAACCAGTTACTACGTTCTGACAGATAATCAAGACTAAGAAGCAGTAGTAAGAGAAAAAAAAAAAAAAACTGAGAAGCTATTTTTAAGATCAGAGGAAATGCTGAAGAAGTGAGAACAGCCAGAGGTAGAAAACCTCATGTTTGTTTGTTGTCTAGGAAAAACTGGCCTGGGCCTACCAATAAATTATTTTATATTAAATAATAAACTCTGGATATGATTACCTTCTTGACATACAATCCATTAGAGACAAATTAATCCAAATGGCCCATCTGGTTTTATTAACTAGTTTTTTAAAGGACTATTACAGCTGTGCAACAGCTGAAGAAAATTGTTAGATAAATAAAAGTTGAAAAAAATGTTGTTCAGAACAACTGCAGACTATTGTTGACTATATGAGCAATTGTTGCCAGACCAATGAAACATGATGAGCTGGCAAATACATATGTAACTGAACAGAGAGAAGGGGTTAATACAAACCATAAACTGTACAAAGTGGAAATAAAAAAATGTGGGCAGGTTGAAGAGAGACCAGGAAGTTGAAGAACAAAGAGATTTCACACATATACTAGTATCTTTCCTGCTGTGAAAACCCAACTGCCCCATGAAAGCATTTCTAGCTTAATTCAGAGGACTAGTGTCAAGGATTTACTAGTATCATGATGCTGCTCTCCACTCTTCAAGTTGTTGAGTCTTACAACAAATTAGAAAGTTCCTTCTGTTGTTTTTCAGAAGCAACCTTTTTCCTCCTACCATTACTGAAAGCCAAAGAGAACAATTCTTCTTAACTCATTTTTATTCTTTATTTTTCTCCTTTGTCATGCATACAAGATGACACCATCCTAATTAAACCATGCTTTATGTTTGCCACCTAAAAAGGTGGATCAGTTTCCCAGTGCAGACCAATTTACATCTACACAAAGAATATGGCTCCTATTGATACCAGTGGAAGTATGACAAAGTGACACAAAACTGCCTCACTCTGTGGGTACAGTTATTTTGGGTATCTGATAAAAAGTGCTTTGAGATGTAAGGTTGTGAACAGAACCTGGTTGTTTGGCTTTTGGGTTTGTTCTGGGTTTTGCCTATGGGGACTTTTTGAGCTAGCTGTCTTCCTCCTGGCAATGTGGTCTAAACAGGCAAATAACATTAGGCACTGCAGGGTGATGTTAATGACTTCAGCTGGTTGGCAGGCAAAGGATTAACTTTAGCCATTCTTAAACTTTTCTGAATTCCTACTTGAAGGCATCTGGGAGAAAAAACTCCCAGGTATCTGGGGAAAAAAAAAAACCCTTGTGAAGGAAGCGCTAAAATTGTATTAGTAAAATCTTTAGTTCTTCAGTAGTATTTTATGCTGCTGTGTTTTTCTCCACAGCCTTTAGCAATGTGCTTGGGAACAGTCCCTAAAAATTCAACTTCTAATTTGAATATAATTATATTGTATAAGTAGCTAGAAAGAGCTCAAGCAGAAAGATGTAACCGAAGAGTTTACAACCCATGGCTACTAACCAGCCGTGAATAAATTCAGGCTTCAGATTAGAGGGCTCCCAACTATTAAGGCAATAAGATTTTGTTATGGCCTTCTGATGAGATTAGTATGTTGGGAAAAAAAAGCTACCTGCTTTCAAAATGGAGCTTGTTAAGTCTATGAAAATGCTGAGTATTGGTTATAGCAGAGGGAAAGACTTACTGATTCAGAAGTCTCATATAAGACATTTAATGCAAACCATATTTTCATATTGTTCTTCTATTTTTTTCCTCATTTTAATTCCATGTATGCTAAATATTATCTTGGAAACAACTAAATCACTTTAGTCAGCTGTTTCAGATCAGAATCAATAGCTGGCTGACATCTGCTGCAAATAAATAGCTCAATACTGCTCATTAATTTGACTCTTTTAGAATGGAGATGGAAACTAAGACAAAGTAAAAAGGAAAATAATTTGCTTGTAATGCTGGATCTCTAAAAGAGCTCAGTTCTGATGCTATCTCATGATCCTTACTCCTCCAACATATTTACTACTTTTTTTTTTGTTGTTGTTATTATCTCTAAATGAATAAAACTGCCTCCCAAGGCTCCAACCACGCTAAGACATTTAATAGGCAGCAACATATCTAGTTATAAATGTTCCAGAGAAGCATTTGAATCAGTTGCACAGGGACTCAGATGACTCTTCTCCTTTTGTCTAGGAAGAATTTCTTTAGCATTCTCTGGGGACCCTACTTGAAGAGATGACTTTTCCAGCATCCCTAGAAAAAATACACTAAATTTAAGTTATTTCACCACACTGTCAGAGGTTTCACAGAACATACCTCACCAAGTGGCCTCTTTTTCACCAGAGACAACCAGCTCAAGAAACTCAAGAGAGACAGACAGTCCTCTGACTACTCAGGATGCAACAGATCCTAGTGACCACCTCTCACTTTACCCATGGACTGCCAAAGAGACCCTGGAGATCTGGTGTCCTGTATTCCCAGTGCACTCTGTGCAAAAAATACACTTTGCAATGTGCCACCACATTACAAAATCACAGGAAAGATGATTCTTGTAACTAAAAATAAAAACTACAACCTCTTTGCCAGACAGAAATCAAGACCAGGAGCCTAAAGCTCACTTTAGTCATAGTTACCAGAAATTAATAGTATATAGAGTATATAGAGGACTCCACAATCCCTTTCTGGCTAGCTCTGCCAATCCCAAACACTACTGTAATCATGTCTAGCAAAAGCTTCAGTTACCCTTAAACCAAGCTCTAAGAGCAAATAGTCAGAGAATGTCACAGAAATCCACTGCTAGTTCATGACCAGAATGAACTTGTCACTGTTCAAGCCCCCATCAGTCCTGAGCACATGCTGAAAAGCAAAGTAGACAGGATAATGTCATTAGGTGCTGGAGAACTCTTTGGAAAACAAACAAGTATACCCAATCCTTAATTCTGAGATTAAACAAGTGGAGTTTCCAAGAGAAGAACACTTCCCTTGTGAAAAAGTCCTATCCAGTTAAGCAAGGACTCTCATAGAGTCAGCAATTCTTGTGAGAAACAGTACTGCAGGAAAATAACACAGTTCTACAGCCTGCCAGTGCAGTGAACAAAGCAGCTCATGTTGTTCCTGCTCCAAGTCAGGTCTGTATCGAAACAATGAAAATACCCCAGCTGCTCTGGGACACTGTTGCTACCTCCAGCCCCTCTGCATTACCATTCAGAAATGAAGATGGAACAACTCAAAACAAATCAGTCTCTCTCTCATGCATGTAGATGCTATTGTGAAAATGTCTCCCACAAAGTTACAGTGAAAGAGTTAAGAAAAAACTGCCCTGATCGATACTGGCAGATGACTTCACCTGCTGGCACTCCAACTACAACAAACAGCTCTGTCTGGACACAGGTTTGGCTGCAAATGTGAACAGTTGCCACACAATTGCTGAGAACATTCCTAAGGCCAGAAAGCTCTCTCCTTTGAGTCTCTCATACATAACGTGGGGAAGATAGTAGGTTATCCAGCAAAACAACTGCTGGTGATTTACTTCTCAAGAATCACTTTGCTACATTTTATTTCTGAATAAAAAGAAGAGGAAACGACATTTTAACAACTTTGCTTATTTATAAAGAATGGGTTCTTGAAAAATTCCTTTAAAGTTTCAGAATAATAGAACATTAATATCCAAGTTCATAAATTTCTAAGACCTCATACTACCACAATACTTGAACATTAGTGATTGGAATCTTGCATTTGGATAGGTCAGCAAAGACTTCCATATCCTCTGTTTCTCTGGCCTCGAAAGAATGCTGAGGTGAAAAAGTGTCAAAGTGAGCACATCTTGTAGTGTTGGAACCAATCAAAACACTCCAGGTGCACTGTTTTTTCCCTTCAGAGGGAGTTAACCTTTGCATTCTCTATTACTCACAATTTCAACTGTGTACCAAACAATGATTAATTATAATGTAGCCTTTTGCTTTTTATTTGGTAGATTTCACTGAGTAACAGTCACAAAGAAGTGACCTTTCTTCAAATGACTTTCTGGACAGGGTAGATTGTATCAGTGCGTGTAAACATTTTTAGATGGTAAAAGTAATGAGGAGGAGTTGAAACACTAACCATAAATAAACTAATATACACAAAAAACCCCAGTAACAGTTTAAAAAACCCAACAGAAAGGTAAGACACCTGCAGCTAACAGCACATACTACTACAAAATAGAGAAAAAAATAATTTGGAGGGGACAGCAAGGTTTTAGTTTTCAATTGCTCCTTCGTGTGAAGCTGCCCTTTCAGCAGCACTTTACAACCCTTTAGCTATTTACAAAACTCTCAGCAGTAACTTCAGCAAGGTTTTTCAATTGCAAAAGAAAAAGCAAAAGATTGCCTACAGGCTACAAACTGTACCTGGAAAGGGCATTCATGTTTAGAAAGGTCATGGTGAATCAAAAATTCCAAGGATACTGGCAACCTAAAATAATCTAAAACACTAAAGAAAATAGAAGCTGGATGACAGTTACCCAACTAATATTCACTAGACTATATCTTTTAATAGAGTATTCCTGTTGTCTTCCGTAATGGATCTGTATGTTCATTCTTACACAGAATTCATTTTCATGGATTTTATAGACATGGTGCATTTGCATTAAGTGCCAATTGTGCCATCCACTGCTCTTTCTGAAACAGCTGGAGCCCTTGAGCTGAGTATCGCTGATTACCAACACAACTTCACAAGGACAGACAGAATGTTGAAAAACATATCAGATAAAAACTGCAGGCAAAGTGCAAAAGAGTGCGGAAAAGTTCCAGCTACAACAACAAATTCAAACTACTGAATTACCACTAACTTTAGCTTTGCATACCTTGAGGTCCCAGTTTTGCCTGAGCTGGAGTGGAGGTTGAGCTAAGAAGGGGGTCAGATGAAGGATCCAGGAAATTGGTGGTCAGGTTTGTTTTACATGAGAGTGGAAGTGACTCTTCAGGTAAATTATCTAGGCTCATCTTGGTTTGTCTACTGGTATCTAGTAGGTCTTTCCCAAAGAAAGCTTCCTGCAAAGATGACAAAATGATTCAGATAAACCAGTCAGTTTTTAAGCTGGTTGATGGTAGGCAAGTTGCTTGATCACCACTAATATCCTGGTTATTATCCATGACTGCTCACCTCTTACCTGTTACGGACACCACAGAATTGGTGGGGTAGAAATAGCAGAGATTATTGTGGTAGGGATATCAACCCCCAAAACTGTAGAAAAACAAGTTTTCCCTATCAAACCAGGTTCTATCACCTTCTGGAATGAAAAATGAGTATCTTAAGAAAATGGCATGATGAGGTTCAGACAGAGCTGAATGCTGAAAATATCATGTGTCAGTTCAGAGAGAAAAGAAAGGTTTCCTTTCCCTGCTGCCTCCTCTCTGTGAAAAAGCAGAGATGTCTACATCAAGAACTATCACCAGAGAAACGGAGGCATAAGGTGATATACAGCTGTGTATAATATACCTAACACACAGCACAAACTGATGAGCATTCTTTACAGAAAACCAATTTCATTTTAATGATAAATTGAGAAAAGGAACAGTGATGGTTTGCTACTAATCGACGCACGTAAAGATCGGGCTTTTAAATGGATTTACACAGGAAGCTGACACCAGATTTACCTGCAAGTAAGCAGGAAAGGTTTCTTCAAGTTTGTTTTTCTTTTTTCTGTAACGCTTTTTAATTTTCTCAGTACTTTCAGAAGCTGGGGTAGAGTCCTCGACTGGAGTGTCGGGTAGCTGTTCTGTCCAACCTAAAAAGTAACATTCAGGCAGAAACAAATAAAATACTCAGTATCAAGCTCTAAAGGTACAGTGGCAGCATATCTAACATATCTTGCTAATAATGTAGTAATTTGAGAGAAATTATAGGTGCCATTCAGCCAGATATTTGAAAGATAATCCCATTGAAGTAGTATTGCCAATATCACTAATGCTGAAAATTAACCACCTTCCATTTTATTCACTAACACTCCTCAAATTTAAAGTAAAAAGCTTTTTCTTTTTTTTTTTTAATCCAAGATAAGACTGTCATATAAATAACAAACAGGCTAAAAAAAGAACTCTCTAAAGAAGCCCTTCAAGAAAAGTTACAGATTTATTCAGCTATTATATTCCAAAGTGGTACTGTTTCTTCTATTAAACACAAAAGCACACAGTGCTCATCAATCGTTTAATATTTCACTTCAACAGACCAAGTAAAACACTGCAGGTAAAAGCAGAACTTTTTCAGTTCTGCTAATTCTGTCTTGCTAAAGCTAATTATGTGAAGTTAATGACCCAGAGAAGTTATTTAAGAAACTGTACTACTGTGGCAGTAAAATCAGCTATGTTTTATACTGTAGTAATCTCTTTATCATATTCAGGGACAGCAAGTAGAATGAGGCTTATCACAACTGTGACCTCTGCATTGTTTGAGAGTGAGCTTTTGCAGAGAAAGGGCCTGGAACACAAGAGTACCCAAAAAAAAAAAAAAAAAGGTAACAGCTAATGACTACTGGCAGCTGGGAAGCAGGCCCTCAGCAGGCCATGATGATTTAAAACATACAAAGATTTTCTGAGTTATCTTTTCTTTCAGCAATTGTGCCTGAGCAGACAAAAAGAAGCTCAGACTTTGAACTGAAGAATACTTGTTTAGAAGCAGCACTTTTTAACAACATGCATTGTACTGTTAACCCAGAATGGTGAGGGAACTTTTTTGCCACTTTTTTTTGTTTTGTTGTTTGGGTTTATTTTTGTGTGTTTGTCTGGTTTTTGTTTTGGTTTTGCTTGGTTGGTTTGGGAGGTTCTGTTTCTTTGGGTTTGGTTTTTTGTGTGTTGTGTTTTGTTGTTTGGTTGGGTTTTTTTTAACTTAATGGAACAGATCTCTATAGAAATAAAAACATCAAACCCAACATTTTCAGCACTACCTGAAACAATGTAGTATCCTACACTGACAGTGTATTTACGAGGCAGAAAAATATAGCTGTAACACTCCCTCTGAACAGGGGATCTAGCCAGAATACTGGGTTGCACTGACAGAAAGAAACATTTGTTGGCTTCACAATATAGTTCTACTAAGGCAGTTAAGCCCAACACTTAACTATTAGTTTTCAATACTATCTGGATGCTGTAGTAAAGATCCAGTTCACTACATTGTAAAAACATACAACAAGACCTATCTGGCTATAGAAAGGTTAAAAACACAATAGCTAAACAAACAGGAGAGAATAAAAGGAGAAATCGAAGGCCAGGGTCTTCTGAGATGGTATCAGCCAAACTTTAGAAGCACTGTCTCCTTTTTTATAGGAAAAAGGCTCTGAACTAAATGTATTACATATCTCACCTTAATGGTAACTCAATATTTTTTAGATTAGATAGTATGAACAAACCCAGATAGATGAAGTAATTTAATCTAATCACATGGAGCAAGCCAGAGAACAAGGCCCATAAACAAAATCTGACTTCTTGTTAGGTGCCCAATCTACTGAGCACTACAGTGTCAAAGGCATTAAAATAGCTTTGCTATGAAAACAGAAACCAAACAGAGCAGGATTCTTCAGCCCTGGAAAAGACAAGAAGTGATGGGGGAATATGACACAACCCTAGAAAATCTTTTTGGATTACCAATCAAAACAGAATTAATTTTTTTTTAATTCATCTTTCATAACAAACCACAAAGGTAGCTTATGAAATTCAACTGAAAACAAGGAAATCTTTCCTCATGCAACAATAGCATATTGTTGAGCTCACTAATACTGGACTTCACAGAGCATAAAATGATACACTTAAATATTAGCACATTTGTGGAACATGGGACATTGGTGAATAGTAAAAGTGATGTTCCAGAGAAGACACCTCTGGATGAGGACTACATCTGGAGGAAAGTTTATCAGTAAGAGGACTGCTCTAAATCTACCTCACTTTTCAACATGTTTTTCTGTCATCTGCTACTCAAAGCTAATCTAAAGAGCTCAGACATTACACAGCACTCCTTATAATCCTCACTAGTTATCTTCCTGTAAATCACGGATGCTGGTGAAATCCTAAGTAGAAAGGAATGAGTATTTTCAGTTGAATTTATAAAGCCATCATGAGAAACAAAAAACCTTTTTCCTTTATAGCACATCTCTGGCAGGAATTCTATGTTCCCATAATCATAGAATGCATTGGGTTGGAAGGGACTTTTAAAGGTCTAGTCCAATCCACCTGCAGTAAGCAGAGACATCTTTAACTAGATCAAGTTGCTCAGAGCCCTGTCAAACCTCACCTTGAATGTCACCAGGGGTGGAGCCTCCAGCACCTCCCTGGGCAACCTGTTCTAGTGTTTTACCACCTTCGTAAGTAAAGAACTACACTGATGAGTTGCATTATTTCTATGCATTAAGCATGAACAAAACCTGTGAAGTTAAACATTTCAAGGTTTCTGAGCTTACCTTCATCTCTGCCAGGCAATTGCTCAGAAACAGATCCAGAAGAATCTTTCCTGGAGAGAGATCTTTTAGTCTTTCCCTGCCCTGTACGACTTCTCTGACGTACCATAAATCCACCAATACCTAACAAAGAAGGGAAAATTCAGTATATTGATTAAAACTATGTTTGATAGTACGAATAGTAAGAACTAAGATAAAAGGGGACTACTGCATCTCAAGAGGTCTAACAGTGGATCTGAGATACTTAAGAGAGTTTTCATTCAGAGTTTTAAGAAATATTTGTGCATTTCAATATCACAGTGAGTACATAGGTCAAAAGACCCACATTTTAGGACTGTAAAACATCCACAAGAAGTTCAAATCATCAAATGTGGCAATTTTCCTGTGGTTAAAAACAACGATTAGTAGGAGAATACTTCAGATTTCTGCAGTTTCCTAGTTATGGGTTTTTTTTTAGTTATCCATTTTAAAAAGTACAAAAAAACAAGGGACACACAAGGATACAGATCACTGTATCCTACCAGGTCTATATGGTTTTCGCTTCCTTTTTTTAATTCCATCAGTTCCTTCTGCCACTTTGGCATCATCATCCACAGCTTCTCGTTCTGGGCTGGAATCTGATTTTCCATCACAATCCATAAGATCACCTTCTGCAGAAAAGAGGCAATGGTAACATGAACTAGAAAGGGGAAAGATGACATTTTTCCACAATATCTACACCTGAGTTCTGAGAAATTGATTGAGAATAACAGACTTTTCAAAAGGGTGAAAAGGTACTCAGACCCTACAAACACTTTTGGGAATCCCACCCTATCTATTCGCAGAGATCCACTGCACACATACATCTCCTGCAAGATGTCTACACAAAACCAGAAAAAAATTGCTATAGTCAGTGTGTGTGAATCTGAGAAGGTTTATTGGCATCCCTTTCAGAAGTCTCTGCTGTTGTATGTTCTGTGTGTCTGTTCTAGCTATATGCAAAGGACTATGGATATATTTTATAATACACGAAATACTTTATTTTGTTTACTGCCCTCCCAAGCTTTGATTGGTGCAGCTTTTGTTTTTGTTGGGTTTTTTTTGTTTGTTTTTTTTTTTCAGTGAGAATACTGAAAAACTACAACCTGCACTTGGAAGGTAATGTTTAATGACTCTCAGCTTTAGAGGGTTCTTGAAGCTGTGTGACTGAATGAAAGCAGACTTATCTGTGAAAAGGAATTTGACTTATAAAATAGAAAACTCAGCCTTGAGGATGAAGACTGTAATTTTGAATTAGAGTGTATATCCTGTGGGTAAGTAGGGTCAAAACAGATGTGAAGCATGATGGCATTAAGAAGTCTTTGGTGCTGAAGAGAGAGGCAGTTCATTCTGTTTCCAAGGTCCCCAAAATGTAAAAACAATAATGACATCTATCTTCATTTTACTGTAAGGTTTTTAAGTTGTTAAATATACTCTTTCCCTGGAAAACAAAATGGAATCCCAGTTGCTTTGGATTTAGGTGTGTAATTCTGTATGATGTGAAACTACATAGTTGTAAAGAGGAAGAAATACTGTTAGGCAGAGCTGGACTCCTTCATACCACTTCTACTGGAGTAGAACTACAACCCTTGCTCTTCCATAGACAAGACTTTCCCACTGATGAAGTCTTTTCTGGGTTCTACCAACAAAGCTGGTATCAGCACAAGTAGTCTCCCCCTGACCACGAGAGCCAATTTCCTCCACCCCTTAAGAATGTGGGGGAGGCCTCTTAGCAATGTGTGCACTTCTGGCAGAAGAGAAACCTGCTTGAGTGCTAATGTGTCCTGCAACAAAAAAGCAGCATGCCAAATGCTAAACCCCACAGTGGTCCTTCCCATCTACTTAAAAAGCACAGCTCTACAAGTAGTAACAGAAGAGCTACATCAAGTCTACTAAAGCTGAAGC
The DNA here is from genome assembly GCA_013396675.1 of Eubucco bourcierii. NCBI lineage: Eukaryota > Metazoa > Chordata > Aves > Piciformes > Ramphastidae > Eubucco > Eubucco bourcierii. The sequence continues at coordinate 808,845 of VWZE01006809.1, read as the reverse complement.
TCCCAAAGTAAGCTGAACTTTCAAATGGACTTCGAACACCAGCAAAAACACCAAGCCTGATGAAACGCTGAACCTGATGGAAGGCTGTAGATGATGTGGTAACAAAATTACCACAAGTTCAGTTTTCTCCACCTGGAAATTCAGAGTCAAAGTAAGGTTTATTCCTGTTTGCCTGGGATTACTACACTATGTTGCTCCAGTCAAAGCCACAGCTTTATTCATCTTGATGCTCAAGAAAAATCTCAGATTTTTCTGAGATACTCAGATATTCAGAGAACAGGCACTGACCCACTCTACAAAGCAGATCTAGAGCTTTCAGGAAATACAGCCAATCTACCATGTGTACACTGTGTCGTTATTGTCACCTTGGATGGATGAATACACCTTAACTCTCAAAAAGGCACTGAGAGGCGATCAGAACTGAAATGAATTTTTGTGGAATCTTTGTCTCTCCTTCTCATAGCCTGCTATTACATTTATAGATCTTGTTAGGTAATTGAAAAGGGATACCTTTAAATCACACAAGCAGATCAGAAGTTAGCCAAAGTTACACAGAAAACAGGCACATGTTCGTAAAACCAAAGACAATTAACCACTTAAAAAGAACAAGGGAAGTGGTTAATTCTCTGTCCTGATGCCTTCAAACCAAATTAAAAAGGTTTTTTTTTGCTTTCTACAACCACCTAATGGACTCATACAAAGTGTGAAATGGAATTTAAGAGTCACTGTAATGTTAGGGTAATATACCAGATCATATGAATGCTGAATGAAAGAAAACCAACTAGTTAACTGTTTTAAAGGTTATAAACAAATAAAAGTAAGCTATCATAAAAGAATATAATTCCAGTCCACAGCAGATGGTAAGGTAAGAGTGTGCTAATCAAACAAGGGGAACAACACTTATGCCAACAAGTTAACACTGAAACTGCACTGATGGTTAAACTACCCAGTTATCTCAAGTACACTCTCTGTATCTAAAATAAGCTTCATGTGACATTTAATCTGATTAACAACAAGGCAATGTTGCATAAACAGAAAACACTCTAGATTGTGGTGAGGTGGGGTGCCTCTGTTCCTCACATAGCAGACACCTGCATGACTCATGTAATGACTTTCGCACCTGCCATTTCAGTAAGCCTTTGCCCAGACCACGGATTAACACCTATTCTACCAACACACTTATCAGGATGTACAGCCAGACCATGGCAAAAAGGACAGGAGAATGGTATTGCACCATGCTGGCTGTGTTTCTTGTTGGAGAGTGGGGATTTTAAGTGTGGGCTGGCTGCTCCTACATGCTTTTCCCACTCTCTTTTTCCACTCTCAGTTTCCTCTCTCTGTTCTTGCTCAGCTGTGAAGGAAGCAGATAAGTACTGGTGGCCCTGGGAAATGTGAATCTTTGCTCCAAATCCATATTTATGGTGGAAAAAATCTTTTCCAAGAGCTTCTACAACTTACTGAAATGTCATCCCCATACAGAGAGATGTGTTTGGGTAGGCAGGTGTTTGCTCAGACCCCTTCCTACCTCACGAGCCTTGGAGGCAAAAGAAACTGTTAAATCTTCCCCTCCCTGGAGAATCTGGAATCTGAAACCATTTAGTAGGACTCTTATCTATTCAAACTACAGCAACACCTAAAATTTACTTCCAAACTCAAACTCTGTCTTAAATTCTCCACTGGAGATGAGGACAAACAAAACGTTGATTTTTGTCTATGGAAACATGATAAAATAATTTTTTTTTCTGCAGATTCTCAGGTCAGTCCAGTTTATTTCTTTCAATAAAAGCAAATTCTCCTTGCAAAAAGCTTTCTGCTCCACGTTCCCTTTGTTGCAAATACCAGCTTTACAGTGATCTGGATATTGCTTGGTTGAGCCAGTTTTCACTCGGTGTTTACTCTAAATTTGAGAACCTCAAAATACACTTGGACTCGGGGAACACACAGTATTTCCCACATGTAACCCAAGCATTACACATAAAGGCAAACTTAAATTTCCAGTGTTGTTAGCCTTAGAAAGGTGAGTTTCCTACAAAATGGATGACCCATAAACAGGACAACAAAAGAAATCTCTGAAATGGACCTCAAGAAGCCATGACAATTGTTCAAGTAACCTCCATGAGGTGTTCTGTGCAGAACATATAAGTACGAGTAGAATAAAAACTCCCAGAGACATTTCCAGTACACACTTGTACTGTCATGCTCCAAGGTACAAGACATGCCAAAAGCAGACTGCTACCTCTACTGTCATCCATCTCCCCATCTCTTGAGTGTTCTGACTGGGCATCTGGGGGTGTCTGTAGCACAGCCACACTGTTTTGATTTATAATCTTCAGTTTAAGCTTTGGTTTCGTCCGTTTTCTTCTTGGTACTGTAACAGTTAGGCTCTGTAACTGAGACATGCCGGATTCTGTCAAGCAGACTCCATCCTGGGTGTATGTCTTCGGTGGGTCTAAAAAGTTAAATGAATCATAACAGTAATATAAAACTCTTTAATTTACAAGGTTTAGATTTTTAGGAATAGAACTCTTAAGAGTTAATAATCCACATATATGGAGCTGATTCATGAGTGAGGACATCGGTATAAATAAAACAGAGATATCTGATACTGTCTTAAACATTACAGTCACAGCTTTATAATTTAGAGTCTGATCTCAAATCCGACAACAATCCAGGAATCAAACCTTGAACCCATCAAGGACTTATTACAAAGGAAGATTTGATTATGGATAGTGGTGCCTTGCAGGGTACTTCTGTACACCTGTCACTCTCAGATTGCTGTGCAAGTCTTATGTTGAGTCCCTGTTGCTTATCAGGTAAGGCCCTCATCCAACCCCCAGCACTGTACCTCCATCTTATTAATGACCTTAATCCTTCCAGAATTCTTTGTAACTCTACCAAGTTGCTAGCCCTATTTCATAAGCAGGCAAAACCCAAGTTGTATCAAGTGAGCTGCTCAAGATTGAACAGAAAATCATGGGTAGAGCTCATGTCTCTTAAGACCTACAAGACTGCTTCTTCCTCAAGCTGTCACATGACAAGTGAGTCTACCAACAAACTCTAACATTCCTTAATTCACCACACAGAAAGATGCTGTCAGGTGTGCTGAGGCCCGGCAAGTGAAGGCCTGGGAACTTCCAGAGAACTAACAAATTATGAAGAGGCTGTAATGATACTCCTGCTTATTGGAGCCATTTAAATACTGATTTGATAACACAGCTTTTGAAAACACAAAACCATCAGAACATTAGTTCCCTTTAACCAAGTATATTTTCTTATGTAACATTTCACACCTCGAAACACAGCTGGTTCTGCTTTCTTCCCAGATGACTGTTTCCTTATGTTGAGCTAAAAAACAATGTTTGCTTTTAAAAAATGCATACTCTTTTTCACATTGAAGATTCCAGGGAAGATTGTTCTCTCAGAACCACATTTGCGCAGTATCAAATGGAAGAAATTCTGACGTGATGGAATCTATTCTAACATGACGGAAGCTGTTAAGTACTGTCATTATAAAAAGTGACTTGTGAATAGGCTTGTCAAGATTACAAATTCCTAGCACGAACCAGACAAGTACAGAAAAGTTTTGTTCTCCTGCAGCTCGAGCCTGTAAACATTTGTGACCATGTTTGACTCAGCCCCGCTGTGTTATCACTGCTAATATTAAGGCAAGCAACTAAGTCTGCACGATCAAAGCATAACTTAAAGTAATTATTATAGTGTAGCTATGGCAGGCAAAACAGAAGGAAGAAAAGAGAATGGAAGAAAGTTAAAAAAAACAAAAAACAAACAGCATGCTGTGGTAACTGAAGGATAGTTAATGCTGAGTGTTATAAAATTGTAGAAAAAGGAATTTTTGTCTCATGTGAAAACATACCCTTAAAATATGCTAAATAATCAAAGATTAAGTATTTACATTCTTTACCTAGTTCTTTTGATTTTGAAATAATCTGAGCTCCAACTGATGAATCACAACAGTCCAAAGAAGGCACTGAAAAATATAAGGAAAATCATTTAAACTTTTAAAAATGGTGATTTGATTTAAACTGAAGCTATCAATTAATTTTCCTTCAAACGGTTTCATTAAACTTCCTAATTTATGCTGTTGGCAGCATTCACTAGCACCTTTAAAATGAAGTGCTTTTCAGAGTCACAGAAAGTGTGACTACTAAACAAGCCTGATACAAGCTGAATTTCTCCAACTTCTTGGAGCCAAGAATGGCATTGGAAAGGTAGTGAACTTGATGGTAAATGATCTTCTACTGGACCAAAGGCAAATGAATACACTGACTCTACTGGGTTGGAAGATAAACTCCACTCTAATCATGAAGCACAAGAAATGGGAGAGCTTTGTGAAGCCCTGTGGGTATTGACCACTATTGTATTTCTCCAAGGAGGGCCAGGGTCACTTCGACAGCTTCACACACAATACTCAGGTTGTGTCTATGCTGTTTGGTCTCTCAAACAAAATATATGAGAAAGCTGACACATCTGAGAATAGATGATACACAATTTATTGAAGTTAGATAGGGTAATTCTTATTCAAGATAAGAATATCCATAAATGGAACACTCAATTTAAAAACTACAGCTTGTGTGCTTCAGGGAAGCACGAAGCACTGAAACGGTGTGACTGAACAAATAATGATCAAAATGTCCTACAATACTAGGCTACTGTTGAGGGAAGAAATGCTCTTCCCATCTGCCTTAATTACAGTAAGTGTAATCATGCTTCACTAACCTGTGATGTGAAGGCTAGACTTCTAAGATTAGTAGTGACTTTATAGAGATTATGTAGACAGAGTGAGTAAAGTGAAAATTAGAAGTTTCTATCTCACAAACACTAAGAACTAGAATTGGAAAATCTGTTAGTTTGCCACAGTTAGCATTACTATATGGGCAAATTCATCCACACTTCCCTCTTTTTTTTGCCTAGAAATCCTATCCATGATGAATTCCAAGACAAACATCTGGAATATGTAGTTTACATCTGCCACACAAGATGAGACCTCTGAGGTGAAGCACCTGTGGGAAGGTCACTGCTTTTCAGAGGTGTCAGAGCACTGAACTGTGCTGCTGACCATCTCACACAATATGGGACCAGAAGACTAGGAAAAGCACAAAAGCTTCCAAGTAAGACATAAATCCTTTGTTAAATACAGTAATGAAAATGAAATCTTGAGGGTTTTTTCTAAGCATATTAAAAAAATTAAGTTAATGTCTTCAATAACTATAGACTTTCAAAAGTTCAACATAAGGTGTAGCTAAAGCATGTGACACAACCTACAAAAACCCCATATTACATGCAGTAAATGAAAGAGGATCATGAGAATGACTGAAAAACTGATATACAAGAGTGAAAGGAAAAGACAAAGAAGAAAACAAATTTAAAATGAGATTTTGAAAGTCACTGAGCTAAAAGGAAACAATAAAATATGGGACAAGCTGAAGGATGGAAGAAACTCTAAAGCACTGAACTGAAACAGATAAAAGGCAGATTGTAAGAAATACTCAGAGTGGAGCAAGGTGACATCTGTTCATTTAATTGCTTGTAATTTACAAGGTGTTTAAGGACAGAGGTAACAACTATTGAATTGGAATCTAAGGTAAACAAAAAATTCAGGAAGACACCTGTGAATGGGAATATGAAACTCTCATTTAAAATTCAAACAACAGGGACCCTTCTGGTTTGGGTTAGGTTGTGAACAATTTTTGCTTTGGAAACTGAATAGAGTTGAAATAGTCAAATACAACAGGTTGAGAGTAACAGAGGTGAGGCCTTCAGAGACAAACTCACAAAAGCTGTACAAACAGTGTTTGAAGACAGTATCAAACAAAATTCCAGAAAAGGAGCTAATTAGAGTGAAGATTAAGGATTAAAATCAATAAAATGAATAACAGAGACACACTGTACTGTTAGAGAAAGGCTGTTCAAGGCAAAAACGTTAAAACCTGAACAAAAAAGTGCTTTCTGCAGCACTCTGCTGCAGTTTAACCAATAATATTATGCTTATTTGCAAAAGGGTTTAAACATACTGAGTATTGTACAGCATTTAGTAGCTTCACTTGAAAACAAGTAACTGCACAGACTACAGTATGATAAGAATCAGTTTCAAAAAGAGGGCTGCAACAGAAAGGAAAAATTCTAGGAAGAAATTAACCAGAGCAAAACAGCTGATGTAGAAACACAACACTACAGAGCACTCTCAGATGCTTGCATAACTGTGTTTCTTTGTAAATTCAACAGTTAATTTTTTAACATGCAGTATTATGTTGCTTTCATATCCTGCACTGGTGAAGTACATAGAATAACATTTCAGAATGGAGAAAAATTTAATTTCATGAGAATTATACAACAGAGGTTCCCCTGCTATAATAAGTATATCACTGGCAGTATTGAGCATCTCTTAATTCGTAAGTGATAGGAACCCCTTGCTGCCTTTCTGGGCATGCTTCCTTGAGCCACAGGAGGAACACATGCACAGGCAGCTACCCAACTGTTACCAGATCTAATGTAACTAGCTAGAGAAAACCAGGTAGAGCCAAACCCTTTGCCTCCTGCAGAGAAAGAAAAACAGGAGCAAGGGAGGAGGACGCTGGAGTGTGTGGCTGGAGAGAGGATGGGACTAAGTGAGGAAAGGCTGAAATTTGTAGATGGAGCATATGACACACAAAGAAAAAACAACAGAAAGGTAGAATGCAGTGTAGATGGTAGAGAATGGCTTGTCTAGGAGTGAATGTAGATAAGAGATGCACACACCCTTCCTGGATGTGCAGGACTTTGAGTGAAGAGGAAAGGCTTCTGCTACTTAGAGTAGCTGCTAGTACCCAGTCATGCGAATAGCCAATCTAAATTAGAAATAAACTTTCGACAAGGCACAGCAATAGGCTCAGGGACACATATAATAACTTGAGACTGTACTAAAAGGAATCTCATGGAACACTGATCAGAGATGATTATTTCAAAAGAATCTAGTAATGAAGGTTTAAGATATGCTTCTTTGGAATAAATCTAACCACTATCTGGCTTTTGCTATTTATGTACATTATATTATGTTCAAGAAGAAAAAAATATTTATCTCTTATTTCGGTGTTCTGAAGAAGATGACTTTGTAAGATTACCAGCTATGCATCTGCTGTTCTTAAAGTGAGATAGGGAAGAGCTATTACAAATTTAAAGTTTTCTGTTCTCTGGGGTGAGAAAAATTGAGGCTCTTTCTTAATATCAACATGCTAGAAGTATTTACTCTTCACCAATGGTAAACCTGCAATGTACTGGTAATTTACTAGTTTGAGAGGCTCTTGCTTCTAAAAGCAAGAAGTTAAAAAAAGCTTCTAATAGTATGGCAACACATTAATACACTCTATGATACTCATATAAATGAGAAGAGCAAGAACCATCCCACTAAGAAATGCACAGTGGTACAAGTAAAGAAACCTTCTACTGTTAACTGTTTCCCTGAGTTTGTCAAATGCTAATCGTTCTCACCTTGAAACAAAACATTATAGGAAATTTTCAAAGCAGCTTTAGAAGAATTAATGAAACCAAAACACTTCACATGAAAACTTCATGCAAGTATTTATATGAACATGCATCAAATGACACACTCAGACATGCAACTGTGCAAATGTAGATGTGTTAAAGAGTTATTATACATACTGAGTCAAAACATGAAAGAATAAGTGAGGAAACTTGTCTTATAAAGGAAAAAACAAAAAAAAAAAATCCCCAAAAAACACCCACCCCCCCCAAAAAAAAAAAAAAAAAAAAAAAAAAAGGTGAAAAAACCTGCAAAGAAAGCTTGGGAAATTCCTAGTAACTCCTGCAAGACCACTTTCCATTCCTCAAAGGAAAACATAAGCAACAGAACCTCATGAAGGTGTACATGAAGGACTAACTCAGGGACCAGCTTATGCCTGGAAATGAAACATCTCTGATGCCATCTTGTCAGGTTGTTCTATCTCACATATTATGGTCCTTAATTATCTCTAAAAGGTAGTTCTGCCAGCTCAAAAGAGAAAGGAAGACAGAGTATTTCTTACTTGGGCCTTTTAATTTTAATTGCCCAAAACTTATGACCAAAATAAACAAAAATCTGTGTTATATCTGCCAAGTTAAAAAACCTTTCGGGTTTTGTTGGTTTTGGTTTTTTTTTTAAGATTTGTGAAAACAGATCTCAAAAATGAAATGACTTGCAGAAACACATAAGCATGAGTCATTCTAATAGTGATAGAAGTGGGATACTTGGAAGTGTTCCACAACCACGTGTAGTTGACAAGGGAGCACACAAACCTCACAAGCTCACGTCAGTAGGTTATATTTACTGCCATGCTGTCATGAGGACATTCCAGTGTAAAGGGACATCAGATGCTCTCTTGAACTTTTCTTGGCAGACCTCTTAAAGACATACCTCTTTGATTTTGATCAGGAAAGCTGATCTTACTGACATCATCTTGGTGGATACAAATATTTCTTGAAACATTTGCTTAGCTTTTGCACCTTTCTCCTACCATACCATCTTGATACACCAATAAAGGGTTAATGTAAACACATTAATGTGCTATTATGCTCAAAACAGGTATAGGCCTCAAAGTAGCAGACTGAAGTAGAAACTCCCCTGAGCTGACATGCAGATAAAACAGACCCGAGATACCACACTTGTAGCAAAGACTGTAAGTCACGTTATAGACCACTCCCAAAAACTGATGCTGTAGCTCTGCTTAAAGAGAAAAACTGCAGTAACCTCAGCTCATGAAGTTCCTCCGCTACAGAACTGCAATATAGACTAAGGAGGAAGTTGGCAGAGCAAAGTTCATGAGAACGAACTGCATTCTCACTAACAAGAAAGTGACAACTTCCAAGCAACAAAGCATAAAGACTGCAGCTAGAAAGGGAAGCACCAGTCTTAATATACTTGGAGAGCTAACAGAGCAACATTAATAAAACATGAGGAAGGAGGGAAGAAATGTTTGAACAGACTGATGCTACAGCTACTGCTGCTTCAGCCTCAAAATATAGAAGGCTTTTCTGCTTAGAATTGATTTTCAGATTCTTCTGTAGCTAGTAACTCCAGGGAAGTGGGCTTTCTTCCTTCCACTTGACAAAGCAACACACTTTTGAAACCTTTCAACACCAAGTGCTTTTAGTCATTTACCCAAATTATCTTCAACAAATCTAGCTTTTCTGCTAGGTTTTCTTTGGCCTTGCAGCCAGTCACTAGAGGATGTGAAAGAGCCAAGGGCACTCCCAGAAGGGCCTTTAAAATAAACATGAAAAATCTTACTTCTACCATGAGCCAAATTTCCACCAGAGAAAAGAACCACAACACATTCCCAAGCCTATTTATCGCAGTGTGCAATCCTGCCATTGGTTTCAATCGTCTCCTTACCGTTTGTTGGTGGCATGTATGGCCTACAAATGGTACAGTCAAAACCCATATCAGCTATGTTTTCCACTTCCTCCTCTGTGTTTAAGTTCTGACAGATTGCATGCATCCATCTAGAAATTAAGTGGGGGAAAAAATACAATTTAAAGGAAATATGTGGTGTTTTAGGAGACCCAAATATCAGTATATGGTCCAAGTAAATGTGAAATACTTGATTAAATTCTTTTAGGGAGAAATGATGAGTCAAGTTCTCCATATACAGCATTCCCCTATGGTTGTGTGTGTTAAGCACTGTATGTGCAGTATCAGATTACCTATTTCCCTTCACAGAGAAGAAGTACTCTAAAAAACAATGTTCCAGAAGCAAATATATTTTAGTATTATAATTTTCTTCCTATACTGCAATAATTTTAACTACTTACTTGATACAATGTCATCTAGATTTAGCCTCACAACAACAGATGATTTTTTTTCACAGAGGGGGAAAATGAGGCACAGAGTGATTAATTAACTTTCCCAGAGTCATACAGTTAAGTCTGTGGTACAACTAAGAATCAACTAATAAGAGACTTCTTTACCACAAGACCATTCCCTTCCTCTTTATACTTTTACATTAGGGGAAAAAGATTAAAATAAGCCTTCAGAAGGAAAAACTTACAAAATCTCAGCAACTCTTACCGATCACATTGCCTGCACTGAATGATAAGCTCTTCATCCCTGTAAGTGCGATAGCAGATCGGGCAGGTAGACAAACTTGCACAGGGAGCACACTGGGTGTAATTATTTTGCCATTCACATCTTAAACCTGGAGAAGTTGCTCCACAGTGTCTGCACCAAACACACCTGCAGAACAGACAAAATGATCTATTACTTTCGGTTCACAGGAAGATTATTTTGTGGCTTTAAACCTCTCCAACTTAGAAACAGGTGAGTAATTAAGTTTTATGTCACTAATCACTGAGGGGGTGTGTGTGTGTAACTCATTTCAGGTCAAATAATATTTTAATTGAATGAAAATGGCATTATTTAGATTTTAAACATTGCCAATATTTTTACACTTTTTAAAGGAAGTATGAAGTAAATAAGAATTCCCTTCAATCTACAGAAACAGGTGAAAGAAGTTCATGCTTCCAGTAGCCATTCACCTTGCGATACGGACATTTAATCATGTGAGAGATCTATTCTCTTACTACTTCAGCTAAGTAAAATAAATGATTTTCAGAGGGGTTTATTTTGAGAAGAGTTTGGTGAAGCACTCATTCATTTTTTCAACTGAACATTGGAATGAATATTCCAACGAACACAAATGGAATATTTTTTGGCTAAGAGTTTCAAAAGAAACTTTGTGTCCACCTCCACTTACATGTGTTTTGGCATGAAGAAACACTATTAAGAGGAGATAACAGTTTCCAAATTAAACTGCTAAATTAATGAAGCCATTTGAAAGTATTTTGTTTGTTTCAGTACACCTAACTTAAATACAATTCAACTGACATTGCAAATTCAAAAAGAAATTTTAAAAGAATTCAAAAAGAAACAGCAGAGAGGCCAGTAGTCAGCATCTCTGATCCCAGAACCAAACATACCACTTGCACTTCCAGCCTCCCTTTGGAACTGTCTGCAGGGGTGGATCCAAGCAGTAGGTGTGGTAGCTGATGTCGCAGTCATCACACAGAAGCAGCCTTCCTGGATCTGTTGCTTTTCCACAGGCTTCACACACTGTGCACTCCAGGCACCTCCAACCTTTGCTGAGCACCACTTTAGTGATCTGCAAATGGCAAGGTGAAAATCATTTAAAAACTGCTCTATGAAGTGTGATTCTTGTATAAATTAAGATCTGGCTAGCGGAGCACAGGATGCTCTTCTGTGCACACTATCCACATCACAAGTGGCTGTTTGTCAATTACATTTTCTGAAGCCTCAATAAATGGGAACAGATCAGACAGAAAGAAACTGTAATTATTGACATCTGATACTAATCCAGAACATAATTTCTGCAGGCAAATTGTCACATCCAAGAATATACACTGCACTGGATATACAAGGCGGACAGTTTGCTCCTTGCAGGAGGAGTTGGTCCTGTAGGGATGAATGACACAGCTGGTTTTTTTTCAGTTACACACTAAAGCTAGGATTCAGGTCACTACAAATCCTCTATCTTTCCTAACTATAGCTGAGGTTTGAGTCAACTGAAGCAAACAACTAATTTATTGTAGGTAATATGTAATGTAAGCCCAATATACAAATGCAAAGCCCAATTAGAGTTGCATGATATGACACATATGGCATTTTGTAAAGTACATTTAAAACAAAGTTTGTTGACATGTTTAAAAAAATCCTACTTTTACACAGATGCACTTACATAATAAACAATAAAGAATGTACTGTGTATATGTTGCACTAAATAGCTTATTATGTACTTGCTAAGGCATCTCATACGGTTCAAATTTAATTTTCACACATTTTCTCCTAAACTAATGAACGTAAAATGTATTAATTAACCACTCCAACTGCTGTCAATTCTGACAGCCAACAGATAAATTGAATCAGCTAAACCTTATGCCCCTAGTAAATGAAGATGCAGAATATTTTTTTCTTATTTTTTTAATTCTGCTTTTATTTAGGCTTTAAGCTTATATCTCAAACTGTTATTTTAACCAACTGCTGGATAATCAGAGCTATTTATGGTTGCAAATTCACAAAAAGGTTAATTTCTCTCGAGGCAATGCATACTATAAAATGACATTTAATTAAAGTCTTTCACAAGACACATGCAAATAATGGTCACATTAGCTGATGAATATCTAACAAGTTAATGACTCCCCTAATTACCACAAACCCAAATGTAGCATAGTGCTGTTAAAGTATGATATGAAAACAGTGCCATCAAGTACTTTTTTTATGCAACACAATCACTCACCTTAATACTGACACAGTATGGATGGTAACACTGACCACATTGAGAACAGGCAAGCAACCTGCCCTCAGCACCTTGGCCAAAACTCCCACAAACTACACACATATCCTGAAATGATAAAGAGCAGCAGATTTTCAATACATGCCAGGCACTAAGTTCTGAAAACATTTAACTGTAAAATCCAACTAGCCTCCTGAATAACAACCCCTAAGAAGACCATTCATTTACTTTTTTCTCTAATTAAAAGTAGAGAAAGAAAATGAACATGCACTATTATTCTAACCTGATGGAGAGTGAACTTGTCGCTATTGGAGAAGAGGACAACTGTATTATGCATTGAGTTCTCTTCTTCATCTTTGTTAGATGAAATATCCATAGTTGTGACCTATTAAAATAACCACAAAACATAAATAGCAAGCACACCACACTTACTAAGAGGCAAGACAAGATGGGACTTGTTCTCTACATACATTCATTTTTAACAGTACCCAAGAACACAAACTTTGCAAATACTTATTCATACACCATGAACTTTCACAAAAGGCTATCTTCATCAGAAATTACTACCTTAATTCACATTTTCACATAAGTGCAAGTAATATCTCTACCTCAGTTTTAAAGACATTCTCTTCCTGTTTGTTCACCTTTACAGATTGCTCCATTGCACTTTAAAATGGAAGAATAGTCTAACATCAGTAAGCATAAAGTGTCAAAGTGTGACCAGTTTGCTCTGCTCCCCACATATAAACACTGAAGTTCTTATTGGAAAAAAAAAAAAACTGCAATGCCATCCTTTTGAGTATTAATTCAAACAGCAATTGCAAAAATTTCATTTGCACTATTTTGCCTAAAATGTGGTTTAGATATTGTTCCAGGTGTGTTAGAGGAATAAGTAAGAGTTCTGAAGTTACAAGACTGAAGATACTCTCCATAAGCAGCTTCTTTAGGAGGTTTATCTATCTTGCCCATAAAAACTTGCAGCATTGAACTTAAAAGAGTTGGTTTTATCTCAATGCATAAGCTCTTTCTGCAGACAGTCTCTCTCCTTCTGATCAAGATGTTGTTACTCTGACCTGCCCCTCATTAATTCAGCTTATACATGTACACAGAGCTTCTAAGGAAGAAAAACAAGAAAAAAAAAATTTCAGCTGTGTTCTGACTTTTATGCAAGTCTTCCTATGCAGATTTTGCTATATGAGAATTTAAATTCAGAGCCCTATCTACCCTCTGAACCAGCAGAAGTTCTATACAAAAGAACAAATGCATGCTAAAGAAATACAATTTTGTTTTACCAGCTGTTCTAATTTTCTAAGTGTGGATTGTTTTAAACACAGTTTAAGCCTTACAGAAGTAGCTTTGTTTAAATAATAATTTAAATATTTGACAAATCCAAACATTACTCTGGAGATGAATGTACATATTGTTACAACAGCTACAGGAATCTTTCTGATGCACTGTTTCTGAAAATCGGTACTGAGATACAGCTAAAAAGGAGATATATTGTTAATGTGTTTTAATTGCTTCATGGTTGAAAGCGCTGCAGCTGTAGCTACCTAATTAACCAAAAAACACCCAAAACACCTCTTGATGCATTTGGGGGGGGGGGGTTTCTCCTTGCATTTATTTCCATAGGTTCCACAACACTCTTAGAATTGCTTGAACATAGAAAAAAGGTCAAAAATTGAAGGACTGAAGCACTGCTATTTTGATGCTTGCTTAATGTCAGCTGTGATACAGTTTGAGTTAACCTGCAGCCACCTTCTTCCCTGTTCCCAAGATATACCCAGATATTTTCAGATTTGTGTAGTTGTCCACAAGCCATGATCCCATGCTGAGTAAATATCAGTTAGGGCTGAAAATACTGCCATTTCAAACATTTATCTGGTACGAGGCTGATCTCCTGGTACCGCTGCCTTCATCTACTCCAGCACAAGACAGCCAGGTCTCTGCTCTAGAACTCTGAAGCTATTGATTTGATGAGTAATTTCTAAAGGAAATTGTGGAGAAGGATGTCCATTTTGTATCTATAGAAATTTACCCAACTCAGTGTCCTCTGTTCCTTTTTTAAGAATATGTTCTATAAAACTCAGCTTCCCCTGAAGTATAAATTTATGTTTTCTAACAGAGAATCATAGAATGTTCTGGGTTGGAAGGGCCCTTTAACCACCATTTAATCCAACTCCACTGCAGTCAGCAGAGACATTTTCAATTAGATGAGGTTGCCCAGAGTCTGTGCAACCTGACCTTGAATGCTTCCAAGGATGAAAGTTCAAGAGTAAGGGAAAAAAAAAAAGAAAAAAAAAGAAAGAAGATTAACATGACAACGCAACTGGTAAGGATGATAAAAATATGGTATAGTGTCCTTGTAAGGAACAACTCAAAATACTAAGTCTTCCAACTAGCAAGTAAAGAGTAGAAGGAAAAAGAGGAAGAAGAAATTATAAAGATACATAGAAACTGAAGGGTATGGAAAATATCAATAGAAAACAATTGCCTCATCTATAAGAGCACTAAGGAGCAGGCAATGAAACACCTGGCTGATGAGTTACAGAACTTAAAAAAAGGTCAAAACAGGATTTCCAGAATTTCTTAAAAATGAATCGGCATATTCATGAAAGGCAGTTCCAATGCAGGCCACCCAAGACAAAGACAGCACTGCCTGTTCAGCAAGTGTCTCCCCTTTTCTCCTTGTCCCAGTGAGTGCTGCCTTTATCCAGTGTTCTTCACTCAAGGAAATGGAAGGAGCATTCTAAGATTCTCAACAGACGTGCCTTTCAGTGGCATGAGTGGCATAAAACTGCTTCAGATTCATTAAGCTACAGTGATTCTTCATGACAAACACTAACAGCCAGATTTAACAAACACCTTTGCTTTTTAGTGCTCATAGGTTTTATACAGTATGTTAATACAAGAGTTACAGTTGAATAAAACCATGTTACATTGCAAGACTATGATATAACTTAAAAATAAATGTTCTTACCCCTGGAATGACTACAGTCCCAACTCCATTTTTCAGTTTTGATCTACCTCTGCCACCTCTTCCTGAAAGACCTGCACCACGTGGCCTCCGCTTCCCTGGGAATCCTGATCCACGGCCCTATTCAACGTAAGATAACAATTAAAGTGCAACCTGAAGTTCTTTAGTTATATGGGATTCAGATGTTCAATGCATCTAGGGAAAGACATAAGTAAAAAGATAGCCTATGATTTCAAGTGATTATGAGCACACTAAGGCATATTCATTAAGTCAAAATATAAATCATTGTGAAATACCTTTAACTACTTACTTGACATAATACGATCACCTCTATCATCAGTGAGAAAAAAGCCCAAACCAGAAATGCTTATTTTCTGCTCAGGAATAACTGGGGAGCCGATTTTTAGGTTGGTGTTTTTTTGGTTTTTTTTCCCTCCACAGTTGCAAAGTATCCAAAATAAATAGCCTCTATTCTATTTTTTTCATTTTCAAACAATCAGCTCAGAGACACACGGGCCTTTCGAAGAGTCTGGACACTTGACTACTTGCCATCATAGATGCTTTGCTTACGCTATGAAGAATCAAGTAAGAACTGCAGTTTATTAGGGCTTAATTCTGCTCCCAAAGTGAAGCAGGAGAGGAGTCTACGAAACTTTTTTAATTCAGCAGATACAAAGAGATCTTTTTATATCAATTACATCACTTACACTCAGATCAACATTATCTGTAACATTATGTTTTTCTTACAAAATATACACTTTTTTAGAAACAGTTTCTTTCCCCCTTTCCTTATTTTAGTTGTGAGGACACAGTTGCAGTGTTTTGTGCTCTGGAGTAGTCACAGTATGTTCAACTACAATTAACTGTGGAAAAGCAAGCATGTTTTTAGTAGTAATTATGACATATTAATGCTATGATTTACTTTGATTTTTTTTTCATTTATTTATTTCAAAATGAGCTAAATATAAAGAAGATCCCTAATCCTCCCTAATCACTTCCAGAGATAAAAAAATATATTCTCCATGCTCCTAAGTTCTGGCTGGTACACCAAACACCTTTATGGCATATTTTGGAGCCTCTGATCTGTCTGGCTGACAATAATTACGGTATACACTCAAATAAGCACTTTTCCCTCTTTGAAATAAACAATGGGATTATTTATTGCAAATTCAATTCACAAATACTCTTCTCTCCTGCTGCAGCCTGACTCCACCCACAGAGTATTTAGATACAATGCCTGTATCCTGACATTTGCTGGAAACTAGTTTTAGTACTAAGGCAAAAACATTCACTCGGTAAAACGATGTTAACAGAACCACAAAGCTCTTTGGGGATGGTGTCACCAACAGACACCAACTGATGCATACAGCAGTTCCCTGGACGGAAAGCAGCACAGGAGGCTCAATATTACCAGCGTTATTTTTTCAAATTTGCCAACTTTTGTTTTAAAAAAGATGAAGTTTATGGTCATAATTAAAGGGAGGAACCAAACATCCCAATGGTAAAATTTTACAACTATCCGACTATTAATAGAAAGAGAAATGACATTCACTTACTCTTACACAGTGAGGTAATGTAGCAAAATGGTATTTCAGGAAGTGAAAGGAAGGCTGCTACTGATGGCTGAAGTATTTATATGTACCAAAATGAAACAAAAAATGTTGTCTTCACATATATAAGGAATTAATAAATATGCACACGCAGGACATACAAGCAGAGTTTTTTAACATGCAAACTCTTTGGCGTGTTTTGTATTTTATTTCAGACCAGGTATCAGTATTGTTATTTTCACACAACTAGTAACAGGAAAAAGCACATACTTCTATCAATGTTAATGCTGAAAATTAATGCTTGAAGCAGCCAAAGCTAAGCTAATGTCAAATTAAAATAAAATTAGCATGAGTGTTAAAGTGAGATGAAAATAAATCATTTGGAAGCTACAACAATTTCTCAGAATTTAATTTTTTTTTTTTTTGGGTGGGGTGGGGCCTTTTATTTAAAAAATATTAATTCCACTTAGCTTCTTCAGGTGTTTTTAATGATAAATGTCACTGTGGATATAAGCTTTGGTCCACCTAATCAGGTAGGATAGTTGTTATTTATTCCCCCACAAGCTAAAAACAATGTCACTTTGAATCCACTCTGCAAGATTTCTCCACAGTAACAAATTCAACCCACCCTTCAGATCTCTGCTCCTTGCGTGCCTGGTTTACCTCACTGACAGTATTAAGGATATTTTCCTTCTTAGGTAATTTATTTTGACAGCTACATAAAGCCAACCACAAAAAGTGAAGCACTCAACACACATAAAAAATAGGCAATTCTTTGCCATTTCAAAATGAGGGCAATGCCATCACACTGTGAACTCTGGTAAGCATACAATTTTTAACCTGAAAGCTCCAGAGTTTCCGTAATTTTTATAGGCCTTAAACAGTAACAGAATGGAAGATAATTCAGTTGTGAGATACAAGATTTCATCACTAGTCTCTACAGTAGAAAGATAGCAATGGATACATGAAAATAAATACAAATTATTTACCACTTTGATGCTCCAAATGGCACTGCCAGGAAGCTGTCTGGATTTAAAAATGTCCCGACCTTCTGAAATGTCTGGGGACCAGGAAGGTGGGCTGACTGTATTATTGGTACTCCAAGCCCCCTAGGATATGGTAGGTGAGAAAATAGATGTATAAAACTTGGCAACATAAAAAAAAAAAAAAAGAAGAAAAAGAAAAAAGCAAGCAACGAAACCAGAATTCTGAAAAGCAAAGCACATGCAGGCATAGACATTTCTATGTTAAGTAGTCCATTAGTTCACTGAGTGAGAGGAAGGTGGGAAATTTTTAGGTTCTCATTGGAACACAGGCTAAAACAAATATTAACCTCCAACTGATGGTTAAGTACAACAAAATGAGTTTCATAAACAAAGCGTAGTACACAACCGAGGCAAGCAATCATAACAAATTATATCCCTCAATTTCATTGCATTAAATGAAGACGACAACAGTTTGAGATGATAACATCCCCTCTTAGACTTCAAATCACATTTTGAAAGAACAGATGGCCTTAGTCAACTTTTGAGTCTAAACAACTGACAACAACTAGATTGAGAAGTATGTGAAACAAAAGGAATATAAATATACCACCAGGGAAAAAAAAAGAAAATAAAAATAGTCATGGAAATTAACAAAGTATCTCTTTCCTACAAGTTTGCCACAAACAAAGCATTATAAAACCCCACTACTATGGGTTTTTTTCCACCCCAGTGGTTTCACATTATATTGTAATAGCAAATCTTAGTAAGTTATTATATACCTGTAACAATAAACATCCATGTGGTGTACCTACAAATTCTTTTTTCACTAATTGATTACTACCCCAATTTATATAGCTCCCACCACGGTGAGATACCGTAGAACAGAGTCACAAGAAATACAGCAAAACAGTAAGAAAACGCCAAGAAGGACAACAACAAAAAAAGCTGAAGTTCCTCACACACATTAAAACCTGTGGAAGACTTTCTCAAACTCCAAGCAAAGTC
Source organism: Eubucco bourcierii (assembly GCA_013396675.1). Lineage (NCBI taxonomy): Eukaryota > Metazoa > Chordata > Aves > Piciformes > Ramphastidae > Eubucco > Eubucco bourcierii. The sequence goes on along the minus strand of VWZE01006809.1, from coordinate 790,028 downwards.
TGCAGGAGATAGCCATCATAAATAACTTCACTCTAAATTTACACATTCAAGCAGTTAAAGGATAATACATTTTCCTAATTCTAAGTTTGTGAGAGTGAAAAATAATGAATACCAAGATGAGAAGAAAAGATGAAAAGTGTAAGTTTACCTTCTGGAGAATGCCATTCAGCAGCAGAATTGCATGGATGATACGGAATAACCTCATGCATACTAATAGTCCCAACACAGGCGTAACTGCTCACATGGGCAAGCCCAGACACATCTACCCCTTCAGTACTGTTTTACATAATAATAAGCAGTAAGAAAAATGAGATAGCTTTGTAAAATCTAGGGTTTATTCTGAAATGAAATATTCTGCATCAAGAATGTGTGGGAAACAGTTTCTTTGGAATCAACAACTCATCAAGACGCACATCGATCTCAGACTGTAAACAGGTATTTTGCTAACAGCTGCACTGACTGAAAATAGGGCTGCCCCTCAACTCATTTCAGGCCAGAAGGATCATGGGCAAGATGTCCCTAATCCATGTAAGGCACAGTCAGGTTAGCTCAATCTGCTGATGAAGGTGAGTATGAGCCAACATCTTGCTTACCCTCGAGCAGATGAGGAAAAGCTCATATGACACCTTCTGCTTGCAGAGCTGGGTAGGCAGCAACCTACGGCTCCGCAGATAGCTCCGAGTTCAAACTGGTACAATAGATACAAAACAAAGTGTTTTTTAATGACCTCACAGCCTCATTACACATAAAACCTGCATTTAAAAAATACCAACATTGTCCAATTAGTGCAATTCACAGTGTGGACATGGTGGTATTCCATAGAAACGTTTTCCCAGACTTCAGCTCTGCCTACATGTGAAAGGGAACATGGACAGCTCTAAAACTTTACAACTCCAATTACACAAAGTCATAATCAGAGACACAACCTACAGACTACTTAGAAGACTACTTTTGTGTTTTCAGCTGCCCATCATCATCTCCCCTCTGCTGAGATGCTTCCAAAAAATGCTCTAGCTGAACTGGTAGTGCCAGCAGCTGCTCACTTGCACTTGGGTTTAAATGAGCATGCTTGATTCAACAGCTTAAATGGCAAGATTCGGCTATCCTAGTTTTTCACTTGAGTTCAGTTAGATGGTCACCATGGAGACATCTCAGAAGATCAAAAAGATCAAAAAACTCTAAAAGGGAAAAAGAGTAGAGCTTCTTCAACTGCAAACCTAGAAACAGACAAGAGACCTTGTTCACATCCAGTACATGTGGACAGTTCATGGGCACAACCACACCAAGTCAAAAACTTCCACAGAAAAGAGGGATTTGAATACTTCTACCCAAACACCCTCCTGGGGTCACATCACTTTACCTGTGCTCAGTCACACTGACCTCCCTGCAAAGAGCAACAAGAGCTTGTAGAGGGTAATTCTCCATATGGGATAAAAGGCATCAGACTCATCTCACCCTATATACCCCTAGAGCTCTGCAGAGACTCTTAATGGAAACCTCCAGATGACTAAAGTAGATCTCTTAACACTGCAGATGTCTCCAGTTGGCTGAATCTTACTCCTCCAGACTACAGAAGGTGTAAGTCTGAAGTCTGATTTTGTTTTATCAAGAGCATTGTAGTTTATTAATCATTTCTCTGTTGAAATGGCTTGATTTTACTAAGCACTGTCACACTAGTTAGCAACATCAGCAGGTCTATGGCAACAGCAGTGTCACCTTTTACTATGCTAGCCATCTTTTGAATAACAAAGAACACTCAATTTTAGCACAACACAGCCATAATTTTCATGGAATTTTCATTGCCATCTCCCTATATTTCTAAAATTCAACATGCCCAGTAAGTAACTGTTCTTACAATATTGCATCTTTAAGAAAATGTGTGTGTTGTATGGAAGAAGCTTGCCATCAATCTATCAGGGAAGCAACATGCTGGCTAAGGGTCAGAATTCAAGATCTCAAATATGCTCAAAGTAGTTGATCAACAACTAATCTACCTACATTTACTTGGGATGCACAAAACTATTTTCCTCTTAAGAAGATATACTTCTCTAGTGACTAAGTATATTCAAATAGATTAAAAAAGCTAAAAGAATATTAAATCTGAATAGGAAATATTCAGTCTTCTAAAACAAAATGAATTGTATATGATTCATGAACCATATTGTTAAGAATTAAATTAGAAATTTAATCCAAGTTTTACTGTAAATCAGAAACATTTGAATTCTTGGTCAGATAAGCTTAATTAAAAACACACACTTCCACAATACTATGAACAAATTAATTACATCAAAGAGATGCATTAATTATATTTTGGCTTTTAATTAATGCCTATTGCCATACAACACTGAAGAGAAAGTTCTATTCAGTTCATTTACATCAGAACCACAGCAATAATTATGTACTGTGACAGAAACAGGAAGTTCTAATTCTCAATCATATTCTTGAGTCCTCAAAATTGAACAACACAGCTGCAAGTAAATTACAACGAAAGGAAACCTAGTGTCAGCAAGGGTCAGGAGATCTCACTAAATTACCACTGACTGTGTTTAGCTGCTTAATGCTTTATGAAATCTACTGCAATTGCAAATGCACAAAGCTGGATTTTCAATTTAATATTTAATGTTAAGGTTGTGAATAAAATTGAATCTGTTCAAGATATAGCTCCCGTCCTAAAAAGAAAAAAAAAAGTACAACAACAAAAAAACAAAACTACACCACAAAGCCAAACCATAACAAAAGCAAATCCTTGAAAAAGACTTTTTTGGATATTTTTTTCCAACATCTGCCACTACAACAACATACTTTGTGGTATCGTGTAATTGAAGACAGGCAAAAAGCCATAACACCCAAGAAAGAACAGCCACCCAGACTCATCATCATGGTTTGCATTTCACAGAATCACAAAATCACAGAATGTTAAGAGCTGGAAAGGACCTTGAAAGATCATCTAGTCCAACCCTCCTGCCAGGCAAAGCAGGATCACCAATACCAGTTTGCAATGGAACGCATCCAGGTAGATCTTGAATATCTCCAGAGGGGAAAATTCCACAACTCCCCTGGGCAGCCTGTTCGAGTGTTCTGTCATCCTCACAGCGAAAAAATTCTTCCTCATGTTTACATGGAACTTCCTATGCCTCAGCTTCCACCCATTGCCCCTTGTCCTGTCCTTTTAGAAAATCTAAGACACCTAGAAATTGGTGGTCAGCTGTACCACAGTAATAACCAGAATCTTCATGATGAGAATCAAATACCTCTCATCACAGTATTTCCCATGGAATGTATTCTAGAATCATGCTTATGGTGTAACAAAACCAGCAGAAGGTTACTATTCGGATCTGATATTATTCTACAGACTATATTCAACTCTTCAGCTGTAAGACTTACAATGCCACACTTTGCAACATTCTTCACTTACTGACCTCATATTATGCTTTCTAGTACACAGTGCCCCAGCAAAAATAACTATTTCAAATTTCTTCAATTCAGATACATAGAATATACCTAATATCATTTCAAGCTTACCTCCACAGAAAAAAAAATACCCATTTTCCTTGTGAAGATTTATTTAAAACTAAATATAGAACAGATTAGTCATTCATAAACCTACCTGATTAATTTCTTTTAAGACTACTACTTCAGAAAAAAAGATATATGAAAATATCTAAGAGAGATCCTGTCCCTGGTGTAACTGCATTTTACAGGCAAGGGTAAAGAACCTGCATAGTCCATGGAGAAGACATTGTACAGACACAACTCTGAGCACAGCACTGTAAAAAAATCCATCATGCTGGCAGGTCCTAGTGAGTATCTCTCATCTACCAACAACTACATTTCAGATGTATACAAAAACTAGTTTGGCTCCACTATGGTGTAGGCTAACAGAAACAGCAGAGACAGTCAGTGAGATGCTAAGCCTGGCAGACAGAAGGTCCTCTCACTGGGCTGGATGCAGACTTAAAGCTCACTTGTAGTTGAAGGTATGGATAATATGCTACCCTAATAAACAACGTTACTAGCAGTGCACCTTACACCTAGACAGAAAAAACACATTCTCCAAACTGTTAGAGCTTGCAGCAGCCAAAGCAATTCTTAGCAATGTAAGGTAGCTACAGACTGATTCATACATTGCTCCCCTTCTGTTTGTAAGATGGATTTTCTCCTGCTGCTTCTAATCAAAGCAGTGATGTCTGCCAAAATGCTCAGGTAGAGGCGAGGTGATGACAGTAACACTGATAGTGAAGCCCTGAAACAGACTCATTATGCTTTTTTAAAGTAGAATATTGTCTTCAGAGTTTGTGAGATAGGCTTCAGTCTCTTCAAATCAAGAGTGATGTGATGGTGTTGCAGAGACATCAGGAAATCCTACTAGAAATTACTACTAAATACAGGAAATCACTTCAGATTATGCATAATTTTGTATTCAACAGTAAAACTGAGCAATTATTCAAATATATTTTTATTAGAAATTGTATTAATAGATTTTGAAGAAAGGGATAATCATTCACCCTACTGCCCAGAACAATACAGTAAAAATTGAATGAAAGCAATTCCAAATCAGAAGCTATTTCTTCACATGGATCCCCTGACTCCAGTGAAGCATGTGTCTAATAAAATTGAGGTGTAATATATTCAGGATCCAGAGATCTTTTTTTCCTGTTCTTCCTCCTATGAAGTTCCATAACTCACCTGCAATGGATTTTTAATTTTTTTTTTTGTTTTAAACAGAAACAAGACATTTCAACAAGGTAAGCTACATATTAAAATACTTAAATCATCTAAGAGAAAACAAAGAATGTTGCCATCTGTGGAAACTGGCTAATGTTGGCTCATCGTCAGGGTTTGCAGAGTAATCAGACTCTTTATGAAGTATCTATTTTAAAACTGCAGTTCTGGACAAGCAACTAGTTCTACAATGAGAGTTCCTTTGTGCAACTAAAGAAAGCAGCTCTGGAGCCAATGCAAGCTTCACAAAGTACAGGAGCCACAGCCACAGTTTCTTTAATTAATAAAAATAACACAGTTCTGTTTGTGGAACTTTTCTCTCTTTTTTCACTGCCTTCCTAAGATACATTGACAAAATCTCACCCAGCTGCAAGGTAACATTTTTATCACATAACCTAAGTCCTGAGTAAAGCAACACAACTGCATTATGTGGTATTTTTTAAACAGAAGGAAGCAGACCTCAGACCCATAAAAACAACCTGCTTTTGAGAAGGCAAAAATCCCTCTTCAATGACACCTTGAGAAGAACCATGTATGGCCTGGTTTCTCCTGAACTGTTAAATCCATAACTTCATAGAAGCAATTCTTCTTCCAGAACTGTTTTCCTCATGTTTTATGAGTTTTGGATCAACATGACCCTCTGTGAACAGACAAACAGCAAAACACTGTGGTACGCTAAAATGTTTCAAATTAAGTTTCAAATTAAGTCTCTTCTTCAGTGGTGAGGCCACACTTGGCATGGAAAATAAGATGGAATAGAAGAAAGCATCATTTTCTCAGCTCCCAGCATCTGCCCAATACAATGTTCTCCCTAAGGCAGAACTGGGAGAAAACATCCATTTTAAAGTGTCTGTAGAGTATGGCAGACATTAATTCTTTGATTTTATACTTGGTGAAAATCTGCTACCTTGTCTTCAAACCATGCAACAGGAAACCAAACCAGACCTCAGCACTCATTACTGCCTGGAGAGCACTGCAGGTAGGCAAGAGGAAGAACACAGAACACAGCTGGCAAGACCTCTCTTTTGGCAATTTGTGAATCTATTTCAGAATCATACCTAACAAGTTGCTTATAGAGAAAGTCATATATAGGGCTGCTGGCACAAATATGTAGTACTTTTTTCTCCTGAGAACTAAAAGAAGTATTAATAACAACAACAAAATCACTTTTTAAGATTACATAAATTGAGTAGAATTAAATAAAACACCAAGTGTTCTTTGACAATCAAATCTATTTAGAGGCTTCTGTTCCTAACCACAACTTGATCTGGAAAAATTCTTTAAAAACCTTAATGTTTTAGGGAAAAAAAAAATCTATTATAAAAAATAAACAAACCACAAACCTAAACCAATTTCTGCATGCAACTCGAGGGCTAAAACATTTGCACATATGCCTTATCTATTGTGGATTTGTCCTATGACATCTTGCTCCAAAGCAACCTGCAACTGGACATTTCTAAATCTCTTACTGGCACTCCTGACTCATCCGACACTTTCAGACCCTCAGTGAAAGCCAAAAGCAGGAAGGTAACACAGCAAACTTACAGTACCAAAGATAATTTCATCACTGTTAAAAGCACATATACACATATCTGTAAACAGGATATATACCTTATTGCACCTACTTACCTAGAAAAATCTAACTGCAGTAAAAAAAAAAAAAAACACACTGAGTCACTCAGAATTAATTAATTCAGAATTAATCTCAGTGGGAACAGAAGTAAGATTCTAATAATGAAGTTGTTTTGAGAAATACTCTATTATAAACAAGCTGCTTCTCACTTTTTCCATAATACACATTATACACAGGTACAAAACTTGTATCCTTCATGGCCAACATGGAAAATCAGAAGAATAAAAAAAATAACTGACTGATGAAGAGTCTGAAAAAAATCCCCAAGCCCAAATCCTCACCAGCTCTTTAAGTTGATTTAAATCACTGGTAGAAGGTGAAGAAAACAAAAGTCTGTTTTTCACTAATCAAGTGACTTTTTTTCCTCAGTCCTTATTCAAGACAATTTTTCACCGATTCCCACGAGGTGCCAATCTGTGCTAAAACTGGATAATCAATGGAAAGTAAGAAAGCGTACTGGGATCTAAAACCAAAGTATTCATGAGCTCTTCATACCAGAAAATTGCTATTCACTTCACAAAAGTTCCAGCTTAATAGGTGTTTAAAGTGCAAGATAAAGACAATTGAAATCAAAAGAAACCCTCACAGACTTACAGCATACTTTTTACAAGACAGATCATGAATTTCACAAGTAACTTGTCCAATTCTACATTCAGTCTTGCTAAGTTGCTAAGTGCCTTTTATTTTAAAATATAGTTTTAAAATTGTTGAACAGATTATATTGATTTAGCACCACAGCTAGGATTTTGTTTTACATCTGATTTATAAACTGTAATTCAACTCAGTTTTATCAGCATTGCTCGCACCACATATTAAGAGGTTAATGTTTACACTCTATTGTACATAGATTACATAAATTGGTACTTTTGCAGGTGATTTTGGACTTTTTCTTGCTTTAAGATGTGTAGCTATTCTGCTACAGGCATTCACAATTGGGAGCAACCTTCACGTTTTCCTCAGTGGGCTCTCTGGTGGTTAACTAATCTTATTATTGGTATCAAGATGTTGGTTCCTATAAAGATCAGGGAAAATTTACCCTGGAAAATAAATACGATCCTTACTGGAAGGCAAAAGAAGACAAATAAACTTCTTCAACAGAAAACCTGAGTTCATTTTAGACTGCCTAAGAAGCTCAGGCCTCTTCAATTTGCATGATAAGTTGAGAAAATAAATATAATTTTGAAGATAGTACAAAGTACTAAGAAAAAAAAATGATATATGTTTGTACATGACTGTAAACAAAACCTCACAGAAACTCTGAAACTTTCCAAATTTAAATACCAAACTGCTGCCTTTGTTATATACTTCTAACCTCTTCAGAAGACTATCTCATATCTTAAGAATTAGGAATTTAGATTTTAGATAACAATTGTGCATCACACAAAAAGTTTTTGAGATTCAGAAAAGCATGCAATCACCAGCCTAGAAGTCCTAGGGTAAAAATAAACTACAAGGAGAACAGAGCTCAAACACCAACTTGGTGCTACTTTTTGTGCAGAAGTTTGCAAACACAAACCAAACCCTGCAGGGGGATGAGCTATTATCTCCACAACCACAGAATGTGAATAGAAGCAAAATTCGTAGATGCACAGAACGTTTGGATTGTTAAAGATCATCTACTTCCAAGTCCCCTAGCATTGGCAGGGACACTTTCCACTAAATCAGGTTGCTCAAGGCCTCATACAACCTGGCCTTGAACACCCTCAGGGAGAGGCATCCAAGACCAACTTGGGCAAGCTGCTCCAGTTCCTCACCACTCTTACTGTTGAAGAAGGACAAAGAATTTAGGATTCTTTTCACTTATCAAACTTAATCCTAGCCAAACCACAACAATTTGTACCAGACAGTTCTTAAAAGGTATTTGCTAATGTAACAAACCCATCAAATTACTTGCAACACCATTAAAAATGTCAGTCAAGATAGTATCTGGCAGTGTGATGGAAACAGGAGTTGTTCCCAATTTTTCTATAAAGCCAGTTTCAGAAACGTTAACGCACTGTGGAAGTACTAGCCAAGATAAATGCACATAGAAAAAAGATGACAGTTTAAAGGCCTAGTGTTATGGGTATCTGCATTGGTAGCATATGTACTAAAAAAATAACTAGCTCTCTTTTATTTTGCTCCATGTATGAACCACAAGAGAACCTTTATCATGTCTGATCTCTCAATTATTCACCATGAAATGCCATTCCGAAAGAACCACACATTCACCTAGAATAAATGCATACTATGTCCTAAAAAACAAGGGAATTTAATGCGTTATACAGAAAATGTGAACTATGCTTCACAACTGTTGAAATATTCCACGTGCTTACCTGTCTTGATCTGGGTCTTCCAGGAGAAAACTTGCGTTTGGTGATGGCTGGCTTGCCCATGCCAATTTTTGGAGTGACTGTTATGTAAGTCGTTGGGAGGGCACTTCCAGCAGCGGAAGGCAGTGGTGGGGGCTGACTGTGCTGTACGTCTCGTGCAGAAGGCAAGTCTAATGAAACATCTGGTGAGGAAGACACATTTGTCTTGTTTATGTTAACTGATGGGGGAAGTGAGGGGTAACTCTCAGCTGGTGATTTTATGGGTTTGTCTCCAACTGGTGAACTATGTGCAACATCTTCATTTGCAGTAGTTTCCACTCCCAGAAGAGCTGGTGTTTCTGACTTTTCATGGGTTTCTCCTTTCTCTACATCATTTTGCACTTTTATCATTTCCAGTTGTTGTTCTACAGGGATACAAATATCTCCTTTACTTTCAGTCTCCTGTATTTCTGACATCACAGTTATGGTCTCAGGTACTGACGACCGAGAGTCTACCATGGATACTTCTGATACCTCCACACTACCTTCTGGTAGCTGCCTCTCCTCCACTTGTTTGTCTAACTCCTGCTGTATTACAGCTTGAACACTGTCCACCATGTCCGTCATTTTCTCAGTCTGACTCTCATCAGATGCTGGTGTCTTTTTGGGAGACATTTCCATTTCATCTGAATTAATTTCAACAGAGACTTCTGTTTCCAGTTCTGTCGCCTTTTCTTCTGGTGATATGCCTGTAACTAAGTATAACCACATTAAAAGCTCAGTGCAAAGAAGAAAAACTTACAGGTCAACAAGCCTACTTGGTGTACTTGATGAGTACCAAGTATATATCACTTTACTTAAGTGAATTTAATATGTAACTTAAAATATAATTCATAAATACGTGTCTTTGAATCTATATTTATAGGAATCTCTGGTTTTGGTTCATCTTTTACTTCCCTGGAAACACATCAGACTGCAAAACTCTGTCTTACCTTCTGTGACAGAGCCAGCAGTTGGTTCTTGACTGGGGCCATCACCAGTAATGGGTTCTTCCTGGGCATCCTCTGCACCACATTCCATTTCCGTTTCATTTGTACAAGCTTAAGGAGAGGCAAAGAATTTTAATAATTAGTATGTCCCGCAATCAGTATTGCTGTTGCTGACCTTTTGGCTAGAGAGAATGATATGGTATGGTTAGGTAGACTACACAGTACTCCTTAAAGATTAAGAGCCTTTTTCTCATTAACAGTGGAGCTGGTTTATACCTTTCAGACAGTGAAAAATGTCTATAAAGTGATTTTATACATCTGATTATGAAAACTCAATTTACACAGCCACAGACTTTTGCATCACCTGACCAATACAAAAAAGCTTTTCTAAAATTCCATTATGCTGAATTCCACAGAACTTGCAGCATGAAGGTTTCAAATTTTTTACACAAATACTACAATGGCTTATGGTATGGATATGAAATTCTGTCTGCTATCAGCAATTGGAACACTTCTTTTCAACCCACCTGTTAAACAATAAAGAAACTAAACTTTGTCACTTTGGAACTAGGGTACTTTAATCTGTGAATTTTTCCAGTTAAAGAAAGGAATTTGCATGGAAAAGGCACTACTGAGTGCTTTTTAGCTGGCAATATCATTACAGAGCACAGAAACAGGAAATACTTCTATTTTTTCCTCATGTAAAAGCTTTTTGAGTTCAGGAAATTCATTAAAATTCACCAGACAAAGTAGAAGCAGAGAAAACAAAGTATAGAGCAAGTGTTAAGTCAAAAAGAACTGATCCCCCACAGATGACAGCAACAGACAAAGTCAAATGAATGCAGCTCACAAAGTCTCTTTAAAGTTCAAAAAGCCAGGAACTATCAGGTGGTGCTACTTTTAGCACCTAAAAACTGCTCTTAGACTCTGCCAACTTTAAAGTGATATTTTAACTTGAAGGAAATGATCATTTAGATTGGCTTCAAATCTGATTTTAATGTACAAAAGCACTCTCCCGAGTATAAAACACTACACAACTGTAGTGAGGTAATAGCTGCAGATTACTCCTAGTGGTTGAGCTGACAGTCCTGTTCTTCCTTGGGGAGAAGAGTATGCTTCTCAAAACTCTTCTACTAGCTAGAAATCCTAAAAGAAGTATTACTTAAAACTTTAGTCTTTCAAGTAAACATGTTACTTATTCAAAAGGGTTTTCAGTAGCAGATTGGGAGTTTTCCCAGTCTAAGTCTTGGGCATTTCTCGTACATCTTCGTACATTTTCTACATACACTGCATGAGAGTTCAACAGCCTTCACTAACCTTTCAGAACTGACCTTCAAAGGTTGAAGTCATCACTTTGTCTAATTTGTTGTGCACCTTCACTGCCAGAGTTCTGCTCGTTTACATACATTTACCTACTGCCACTGCCCTTCCTCCAGGATCAGTTTTTTCTCTGCTGCTCTCAAAAGGTATGCACAGGCTAACATCAAAGAGAATGACTTGCTTACACAAAACACCAGTCTGAACATACAAAACTAGAGTTTTGTTGCAGTCTAACATTTCCCCTTTCTAGTCAAAAATTAACAAGTCTTTGAAAATACAAATACTTATGCAATTGAGATATCAGTTTCTTTTAACAAAAGATCAAAGCACAAGCATTGCTGTTTAAGCATCAAAAACACACATGGCAGTGGTAGAGCAGTTACCAGTTAGATTTTACTTTGCTTCCCAAAGTAACCACAAATATACTTCTCATGAGAGTAGGTGCTATTTAACAGCATGAAATACACAAAGACCTTCAGTTATAACTTCATTGCACAGATTCAGATCAACAGATCCAAATTTTCTCTATGCCTCCTTACCCCTGCTAAGTAAATAAAACACACCCAGACAAATAACCCCAAAACTACACTTTCCTGCAACTTCTCTTTCCATCTTTCACTTGACTTAGACAAGAATCTCTCAGAAACTAGACAACTAATCTTATATTATTTTGAAAAAGGACTCTTGATAAGAAGTTCTTTAGTTTAATATACCTGTACCTTGAAAACGGCCCAGCTTCCACAGCTGCACCCTACCTGGACACAGGGAGAAGAATGAGCGCTATAAAACTGACAAGTGGCATGAAGGAAACAGGAAAACCAGATGACTCCAGGAACATCTACCAGAAACTGGCTTATGTCTGGTAGTTAGGCACTAAACAGGTTGTCAAATGATACTAACTGTATCACATTAAAACAAAACCAAAAAAAAAGTTTATAGCTACAGACTCGGAATTTGGACATAGAAGGCTAAAAGGTTGAGAGTCACTACTGAAGTGCTTACTTGCCTATTTTTCTAATACAGAATCCCTGAGCCCAGCTGGACTCCAGGGCTTGAATCCCTGATGGACTTCTTGAGAAGCTGCAGCTAAATAAAGGAATGCATGAAGTCCAGAGAGTAGAATGTGAGTGTCTGATTCACATAAGATCTAGCTAGAGAGCTGCAGATACTTATATTTGATGCTTGTGGTTTGGAAACAGAAATTACATTTGATTACCTGTCACACTGTCAGGTTCAGCAATGAGTTCAGAAGTGTCCATTACATCACATGACTGAGTCTGATCCCCTTCTCCTTGCTTACAAAGAGTGCAGATGTAGTCTTTCAACTGAGACTCCAATTCACCACCTGGAGATCTGTCACATTCTATGTGAATCCACCTAAGGGGATTCATTTAGTGTGAGTATGATTTAGTAATAAAAATATAAAGTATCCTAGTAAAAATCAATCAAGAAAATAGCACTGTTTTCCATTCCTCTGAGACAATAAACAATGCCAACCAATGCTTTATTGCAGAGAATTTTAGAGAAATAAGTATGATACAACAGTATGTCATTAAATATGATATAACAGTATGTCAAGCAGTAAACAAATTTAAACATGAAGACCAAAGCTGTCACTAAAGCCAATTGGACACCACAATATATTACGATATCAAGATGTTGTACAGCAAGATAAAACAGCATTGAATATGAAACACTGTTTACATTTTGAAAGGGTTCCCAATAGTGCTTTAGGTTTTTTATTACTGGCATAGCAAAACCCATAAAATTAAAGAGAGAACAAGTACCTGAAATTTCTTTTTAACAAAGAGACCATTGCAAACAACAGTCTTTAAGTTAAAACAATGACTCTTCCAATCTGCTTATTCAGAATACAGATGCAATGGAAGAAGCAGCAGCAGCACAGATTTCTCTGTACACCTCAGAGGTAACTGCCAGTTAAAACATAATTGCTAAGATTAAAATAAGACTGTCTACGGTTGTTCATTGTATGTAGAGATGAAGGATCAAGATGTTGCACAACATATTGTAGCACTGCACATCAAACACCATCTATACTCTTCACAGAAACACATCAGTGTCACACAGCTCACCATAAGCTTTTAAGTACAATAAGTATTTTAGTACAATTTAACAAACATTGGGCTTCTTACCTTTTGCACATGTGACAATGCAACATATCTTTCTGGAAGTCTTGGAGGCACAGTTTTTCACAGAAAGGACAAGATAAGTTGTCTTGCTGTTGGTAACAACTGTCACATACCAAACAATTATGGTGCCACTGACAACTTGTTCGTGTGCCACACTCAGCACATACTCTACAGTTCTAGAGATCACAAGAATTTAGTTGTTAATTATGATATTTCATAATGTGATAAAACTGACACTAACTGACATTTTCCTGGTTTCAATTAAATTGAATAAAATCTCTGTCCTTCACAATACTAATAAATTACTCAGGATCTGAAAATAGAGCATGAAGAGCACCAGCAAAAAGTGCTTCTTTGTAATACTCTTGAACTTGAAATCAGTATTTTTTACAACACCACATTTTTTCATGCCTAATTTGATTTACTTTATGACTGCCACAAACCATGAATTACATACATCTCATATACATGTTATGCTGAAATATTTTTTTAGCACTATTTATATTTTTATTAATCACAAAGTTACTGATAAAACAACAAACTCCTGCCCTCCTCAAATGCAAAGGAACATTTGAGCTGCAGAACTGCTGCTCTGGTAAGCAAAAAGCAGCTGAATATAAAGAGCCTTCAAATAAAGATTAGATATACTACTGTATAGGTTTTAGATTACATTTTAGTTTACATTAGATCATAAGATCAGTTGTCCTTAAGTGAAGGTTATCCTCTCCACTTAGATCCTATGATTCCCTTTTCCCCTATGGGGGTTGATTTACTGTCCTACGTAGGTTGCTTCAGACACTGCACCAACAGCTACCTTCGGAGAGCAGCTGCAGAGCCACAATCACCTACCAGCACAATTCCTTCAGAAATTACAAATTACATGGCAACAGCAGTCTGCAATACACCTAGGACAGCATAACAAAATATGGGCCCTGGTAGTGACAAAAGAATTACCCTGAAAACTTCCAACTTACTTTACATTTCCAACCATTTGTTGGTACTGCATCCATAACTGGCTGTAGACAGAAAGTATGGTAGCCTTTGTCGCACGTATCGCACACCAGCATCTTGTTGTCTTCCCCAGAATGTCTAATGAGAACAACATTTAAATAAACCATGACAAAAAAACCCCAACAATTAAATGGAAAGTCTACACAGGAAGACACACAGCTGAGCATGTGAAAATACATGAATACCATTTACAAATAGCCCCAAAGATGATGTTCTCAAATTCATATTATAGACCACTATGCTTGCTTTAATGAGTGCTGAGCCTGTGCAACCACTTTGAATTCTAGAAATTGGCCCACTTTCATTTTACACAGGTCTAGGCAGATTTCATGGCCTTTCTGTGCTGAAATCAGTTTAAAATCTCAAGTATGTACTTTTTTTCTTGAAAGGAACAAGCAATTGTACCTGTTGCTACAAACAGTTTTGCATGGAGATATGCTTAAAATGTTGCTCTTCAACACTGGCATAAAACTGCCATGCTGCATAAAGTAATAGGTGTGAAAACATCACTTTTTCTTCTGGTTTTCCATGAGAGAGAAGGTTTGCAAGTGAATACTGTCAGTACCCAGCACAACATTAGTAAGGATACTTTCTAGAATGCGCTTCACTGTTGTAACTCTGTTGCTGGTATTTGCAGTCAGCAATGTGAGATCAGGGAACAACCTGCTTTAAAGCTGCTGAATTTGAATGCTAGCAAATATCAACTGTTCTGCTTGGAAAAAGCAAAGCACTGGCTGATCAGGTACATGAGGCAGAGGCATCAGTAAAGCGGCATTTTTCCTTCATATTGTCCCAGCTGAAAGCTGAACAGAACTGATTTCTTTTTTGGTAAGCTCTTTTTAAAAAAAAAAAAAAGAAAGAACCCTGCAGTGCCCATCAGATTAAGCTAAATGAGAACAAGCCTACAAGCAGTCAGAGTTTTCTAAGTGAACACTTATAATACTGCAACAATCACGTTTCTTTGTTTCAGTATTTGTCTGGTGTAACAATTCAATCATGGTCACTCATGTCACCTTTTTCCTTTGCTCAGCTAAGCCATGTTCTTGTTTTCATAATGACTCATTAACTGCCTCTGAAGGATATTATGAAACAGAAGAGAGGGCCTAATGCAGGGGACCTACCCAGTATGTGGTACAGACACAACAAAATGCCAGCTCAGTAAGAGCACAGGTTTCCAGACTGCAAAAGCTCGACATTAAACTAATTTGTTAATTTGGTGCATTTGAGAAAAATCCTTCTGTATAGACAAAGGAAACAGTCAAAAGGCTTTGCTGTTCTCCCAGGTCTGCCAAGATAAAGGAAATGCACAATGCATGTGACTTCCAGTTCAGGTTCTTTACAAGGCAGCTCCCAGCACAAGAGTTAGTTCAGCTATTTAATACAGTATAGCAGATACATTTGAGTAAGTAATCTACACAATTAAAAAAACAACAAACAAAACAAACAAAAACCACCAACAACCAAAAAAAAGCTAGTAAAATAGATGTTTTAAAATCACAGCACACAAGTCTCACATCCTCCTTCTTCATGTCCTTGAAGTCCCACTTACTTGCAGTTCTGGCACACTTTGCAATCAGGACACTGCCAACCTGCTCTTTTCAAAGGTGTAACTTGTATGTCCAGGCACATCCCATGATAGTGCTGGCCACAGGTAGTACAAAAAAGTTGATCCAAGAGGTCTCCAGGGCTGTCGCACACTGCACAATTCGCTTCTTCCTTTGCTACAAAGAAATAATTTTTTCAATTATCTTTTTTTTTTTTGCAACTACAAATATTTCAATGAAGCCAAGGAAATCTTTAGTAGTTCTTATGCATACAAAACTTGCTCCTTCTTACAAAATTTGAATGTAATTAATATCCACAATAACTACTCTTTTAATTTAGTTTTCTGATACACTCAACTAATCCTCTTGTAACAGAAGTACATTCATTTTAAACCTTAATAAACCCTTACCAAAAGGAGCAGTTTTACTTTTCTCAAGATACAACTGAGAGCTTTAGGACCAACTCTCCTTTGGAGTAGGTCCTCAATAAACCTTTTGACAGTTTTACTTAGCCTCTTATTTAGCTGAAGTGGTTCCAATACGGTTGCTCTAACTTGAGTTAGGGCAAGTAAAGCAAGACTATGGATTTGACCTAATACCTGATGGAAGAGAAGCCTTATAAGCAAATCCTTCCCATGTTCTGTCATTAAATCAAAAAGAAAACTAGGAAGTAGAAAAACAGGTCTAAACAAATGGACTTCTAAGCTGATCCTACCAAGAAGCAGTTTTCATAATATGTGGTATTAACTGTGTCATTTCAACACTGTACTTACATCTTTCAGGAGCCTGATCAATATGGTCTGGACAAAGGAGGGACAAGTTACTGAAATCCTGAAATGTGCCTGCTCCAGCAGCACAGGGGTAATGGTACATCTGGGTACATTTCTCTTCACAGCATTTGATAGTGGCTCCAAGGTGCTTACAATATGCACATCTCTGAAAAATAAACGTAAAAATATGTCAAAACCTATTTCGTCTTGCCATTTTCAAGCGAGATCTGTTCCTTAGCCTTATTTAATAAACACACATCTTGGCCAGTAGAAGGGACTGAATACTGAGGAGAAAGAAATTGTTGAACTGTGACTGTAAGTGCCACTCCCCAATCATTCCAATTTAAAATGTTTAATGAAATCCATTCTAAATGCACTCTGATGACTGAGATTCCTCTTGTCACAGAAAAGCATTTTTCTTCTCTGTGTTATCTAACTTGAGCTATGCCTTCAGTGAAGAGGCTTGAAGACTTATTCTGAGTAATAAAGGCAGACTACACTATGCTGTCAATAGCTTATAGCTAAAAACTACAGGGCTCTGTAAGTTGTAATGTAAAACCACAGACACTCTAATCAGAAATGCAAATGGAAATGAAATACAATGTTCTACTGAAAATCTTACTGACATACAATTCTCTCTTGGATGATCATGCATTACGTAACTTAGCACTATCATCTCTCTTTTCAAGGCTACACAAGTATCACCACCAAATTTCAAGTTGAGTATTATTAGAAACCATAGGCACATTTGTAAAGAAGTAATTATTTCTCAGAGAGAACTACTCAATAATCCTCCAGTTCTCTAGTCAAGATGGAACAGATTACCTAAGTCTGCTTGTAAAATATCACCCACACCTTTCTGATTCAGTTAATCAGTCTTTTTTTCTTTCTTGGATTCATTACAGTCCCCGAAGCATTATAACATGCTTTTGCACTTTTTCACCAAGGCAACAATACTTTTTAAGGCTGGAGCACAGCACAGTAAGATTGGGAGCAAACTTCAGAAAAACCAGGTCAGTGGCTCACAGAATGGCACACATAACACAGAAAAAAAACAGTTTGAGGACTCTCCTTTTTCATAATAAAAACATAGTACTAACATTGGTGTGTTTGATTACTAGCTAAGTGTCAAGTAACATCCAATACGAACATAAACCAAATCACAGAATAGTTGCATACTGCATCAGCTTAATTCTTAGAATACAGACAATATTTATTACCATAATTCTTCTCTGTTTCAAAGACTGTCATGAAATTAAGCATGAAATACTGCTACTACGAGTCCACAGATAGCAAAGCCAGACCATACAAAAATACAAATCACTGAGCTCTCTGTGTTACCAGCTACAATGATCCTCTTAAAACCAGATAGAATTAATGTCTTCAGCAAAATATATTCCTTCACCACAACTCATGGGCAAGAAAACAATATTGGTTTATGCTAAAGACAGCTGTAAAAAGATAAACCGGCACAGAAATTGAAGGAAGTCACTATGGATAGCTACTGCCATGTTTCTGTGCTACCATGCTCAGTCTACTCTTCAGATCTGCAAGATGTCTCACCTCTACTCATGACTCTAACACCTACTAACAGTATGGAAAAGATGCATTTTGTTACTTTAACTGAAATGCAGAGGAGTGGAGGGGGGAACCAGATAAAAAACAATAACATGGAGTTCCTGAAGCATATGAAGAAGGTAGCAGTAGCAATCACATTTGAAGACTGCCAACAAAACCGAAGTCACGCAAGAAACTCACATAACACGATATTATATTAGAATGTATTCAGGAAACAATACATTAAGGAAACACTTGCTGAGGATTCTGTAAAAAAGTATACCCTGAACTTCAACGTGAAATCATGAAAATACTGCCCAAAGCCTCCCAACTTCTTGAACTGCAGCTGCACGTTAAACAGCAAACAACCCATTGCATTGTTTCATACTCAACACTCCTACAACCTATTGAGATGGCCCAGATTATGGCTATGGCCCAGCTCTCAGACACATTTTTCAAATATATTACTTTCTAAGATAAAGAGTTGGAATGAAAAATTGGTAGGAGACCAGTTCCAAAAACAGACCCTGAAGAAGGAATTCAACAGTATTTGCCAGATCACCTAATTAACCCTTAAGAATTATCTAATCAGGAAAGAAAACTATGGAAGGACTGAAAGTGCTCAAGGAATCCAACACTTACTAAAAACTGGGGACAAGGGTTTAAACAGCAACTTAAATGGCAATTTTAAATAGCACATATGTTTGACAAAACCACCAATCAACAATGGCACACAACAAATGTAAAATCACAATCTACCATTTCCCAAATGCTGTATGACTAAATGATGAAATTATTAGAAATGAGCAAACTACAGGATTACTGCAAAGCCTTGAAAAATGTTGATGTTGATTTAAGGAACCATGTAAAGACGCTGGAAGAAAAATGGAAACCCAAATTACATTTAATTGAACCCTTCAAATCCATCTGCTAAACTGCACTGGCAATGAAAAGCATTTGGCAGCTAAGTAAAACACACACTTGTAAACACTGCGGTATATATCATCTGAAGCAAATAAAAGCACAGAATATCAACATTTGCTGAATTTATAAGAGAGATAAAGCAATCTGATGAAACAAATGCCCAAAGGGATTTTTTTTTTGTTTGGCAACAGCTGCTGATGAGTAGTTACTTTTCCAGCAGCAGAAGCCAACACTTCTCTGAAACCAGGCCACATGCTATGACCCTAGAAGAATGAGTATGCAGCTATTACAATTAACTGACCTTTATAAGCAAAGTAGGGATGTGAAATGCAGTCTATTAACAAAAAAAAAAAAAACCAAAACAAAAAACCAAAACAACAAAACCACCACCCTGAACATTCTGCTAAAGAAACTTTGTAACAATTGCTACTTTACTACTCTATTGCTAAAACATAGCATCAGGACAGTAGGAGGTAGAAGAAGGAAATAAATCATACTGCCTGTGAATTACAAATGTCTTTACCACACTGCATGAGGGCAGTAACAGAGACAGTAGAGAGTCTTCAGTTTCATTAGCAAGAGCACAGAATACAGCATTATGTGAAGGGGGTGGAAGCTGTATCCAAGTATTCAAGGGGTAGGTACAGAAAAATGGTGTCAAAGCAAGCCAAACACTGTTCTGTTCACGGATCAAATAATTTTACAGCTCTGTTATACAGAAAAAAACTTTACAAGACGTCAAGGAGGTAGAGAGAGAGTTACATTACTTATTCATAGAACGTTCAATAAAATCAACATTGCTGAAGCAGTTAGCAGGCCATCTTCCTACTCAAAAAAGTCCTTCATTGGTTACTGTTTTCATCAGCACGCTCCCAATGCCCATAGCAAGAAAGCTCTGATGCCATTCATATTTCTGCTACTCTTACCATTGGAATTCCCATTATTTAAAACTGTCCACACCTCCTTCTACTTAGTCCTTTCCATCTTTTTTCTTTCAAGTATTTTTTTTCATACAGAGAGAAAAAGATCATCTTTTTAGAAGTAAATAAACCATATTTCAAATTTAGCTTTTAAATTCTCTTTATTCGTTAATCCCATTGGATCTAATACAAATAGAGTAAAGGAGCAAGAACTACACAAATTAACAGAAAACATAAGAAAACCTGATCAATCACCTCCACCCTTTTCTAGTTGTAGACGAGTACATCCTCCATGAAACAGAGTAGCAGAAACCACAAAGGAAATTTCTGGGAAGATAAAAACCTCATATTCTTATGCTAGAATCAGAATTGCACCAAAATCAGCTGAAAAATAAAGGTTACATCTGCCTGTGGCTTGGAAGTTGAGTTAAACACCATAAATGCTACTGGCTTTAACAGGAACACATAGCCAAGCTGTAAAATGGTGACAAGAGAAGCAGCTTACTGTGTACATCTCTCTAACCTCCTTACAAGATTAAATCCCAAACCAAACTCCTCTTACAAAATACTTATTCCAATTTTGCACCAAACTTCCTGCTCCTCCATACTCTGAAGTACTCCAAAAACTCAGCACACGTTCAAATGAAGAGAAGATGCCTGTGTTTATAAGGCAAGATTTTAGCCATACTGTCCTAAGAACAAGTCAGAAGTGGTATTTCAACTTTAATTTACTACCCTTTGAATATTTTATAGTATTGGTGTCTCAGTAACTGGACGATAAACATCCCTTAGGAAGTAGACATTAAAGAAAGGCTAAAACAGGGACTGGAGTTAAATGTTAGTATTAGGTATTGCAAAATGGTTTCTAAGCAAGACAAAGGTTTTCACCGATTATAGACTTATTTAGCTTTTAAAGGGTCAGCTGACAACAACCTATGAGAACAATAACCAATTTCAAATTTATGATAGTGTACCAAAAATTGCACACAAGCCATCTGTCCTTAGTTAAACACTTTTAATGTATTACCTGTAAGAACAAATTTCAGACTGTTTAGCTACTGAAAACTGCTATCATACAAACCTGTAACTAAGGAGAACGAGGCCTTAACATCCTGTCATTAATGAGGCCACAAAGAAATTTTAGTACAAACAGTGATTAATGAAATATGTTCCCTGGTAGTTCTGATAATCTTCATTGATTACTCACTCCATCACCTAGCAAAAGCTTTATATTGCTTACAGACACTAACTGCCATTAGTACCTCTAATGTCAAATCCACTGGTTTAAGTAAAAAAGGTATTCAAGAGCACAATGTAGTAAAATGGCAATGTGAAAAGAATTTATGGCTTTTCATTGAATTGATGATTAGAAAAGGTAGGAAGGAACACACGTTTGCAGGAGTATGCAAATTACCTTCTAATGTTAAGATTTTGCATTAATCACACCACAAATTTGAAAATCACTTATCTTTCTAACAAGCAAGTCAATCAGGCATCAGTTAGTTTTGTTCCTCAGTCCTTAACACATACCAAAATTCAAGAGATTAACATTCTGATTTTTCTCATATAACGGCAATTTAAAACTGTAATGTTCTTAATAGACAAAGTATGCTTTAATACTTTACTGCAGTGTCCACTTCATGCTCTGAGTACTGTGAAGTAAGCTTAAAATTCCCATATATCACAATTAAAGAAATAAACTATCAAGTTTTCCTTCTAGAACTGTATGAAGAACCATGGACAGCCAGCAGAGATGTCACTTGGCCAAGCTTAACACATGACTGAGAAAGACTGTCTTCTAATGCAAAACTCGACTAGATACTCCATCATCTGCCCAGTTACCTCCACAGGAACAAGGAACAAAGGTAGGTAGATACAAAAGTAGATACTAACACCATTATCAGTGACTCAAAATGTGTAATCATGATAGCAAGCAGCAGTTCCTGTAAGCATGGAGATTCCAGGCTCTCTACAAGTCACTACTTCGTTTCCCCTTCCTACCAGCTGCATCCTTTTTTTCTTCTTCACAAAACCTATGTATTAAATAAATGGTGCTGGTATCAAGACACATAAAAATTGGGACAATAAAGCATGCTTGTTTTGCAGGGCTGTTTTTCTGTTATAGTTGTGATAGGTTAACAACTCTTAAGAAGCAAGTTTACAAAGCCAGATATTTGTTTATTTTGAACCCAGTAATAGGTAGAGGAAAACATGCAAACCTTATGGCACACAAATCCTGTCTCATATAATCTGAAATGTTCCCAAGCTCTGTCTTTTCAGGAGCTTCACAGAAGGGTTTTTCTGTGCCTTCAAGTCATATTTGCTTCATCCTTACATAAGCTAGTGGAATAACCGCATGCAGATGATTTCCTCCAGACTCTGCCTTTGCTGCCTTTTTTCACACTTCCATGAGTAAAAGCATTTTTTTATTCACCTCCTCACTTTCTACAAGATTTGAGACAATGTAAATGTTCTGAGTGAGCCTAAGTTTTCCCACAGCCAGCGACCAACTATTCCCTTAATTCTCACCCCACACCCATCATGACAGAAGAGCTCACACAAGGCTGTTGTTTAGTTAGCATGTCAACAATGTGAAGGTCAATCATGTTTAATGTAATTTAAATTGTGATTAGGCTTCAGCATCAGCGAATGCAGAACAAACAAGGCAAGAGCAGAAATCATCAGCTTTGGTTTAAGGTTGTATTTTGGCAGGCTCAGAAAACAGACTGTTGTGCCAGTCCTATTTGATTCACTCTCAGATGGTCTTAAGAAGTATGCGTAGACGTTTCTTTTTGTTGGGAGAGCACAGGCTAAGCCACGAATTGTTGCAGCCTTGCAAAAAAAAAAAAACCAACAAAAAACAAAAACAAAACAAAAAAAAAAACTGGGAGGAAACACTGTTACATGCTCTTCTCCAGGCATCTGTCACTGGTCATTGTAGAAGATACAAAGCCAACTTCCTGTCTAATGCAGCACAGCTCTTAGGTTCTTAGATCACGTATAAGTGAAGCATTCTACAGGTTACATCCACGCTACAGAGAATCTATAGCTACTAGTCTGGCATAGCTACATTTGCAAGGCCATTTAATAGAAACTCAGTGAAAGAATTTACTGCTGATACACTCACACTGTGCTTCAAAATGGCATAAGGTTTGAGATTAGGAAATCTAAACTTCAGGTTCTGAACTCTGCCTTCATATAAGTCAAGTGTTTAAGCTTCCATTACACTTAATAAAGACTTAGACTTCAGTTGTTGAAACAGTGTTTGTCCACTTGTCCCATTTGCGCTCCACTGATAATATTGGCCATTGTCTACAACTGGAATTTAAACGTGGCCCTCATGTAGATATAGACACAGGATGGTCTGAATTTAGATGACAGTCCAGAGTTGAAGTCTTCCTGAATCACGCTGACAGAAGTTCTCTAATGGCAAGACAGCTAAGTCCACACTTAGTATTGTCAGTGTTGCACTATTAATGAAGGGATGTGAACAGGTACTGCTTACAAAGACTCCCAGATAAATTCTATTCATGTATGTTTACTAAATGATAACATGTTGGGCTAAAGCTTCACTTACAACACACCTGAAGTCTCTTAAATATTCTTGGAACACTGAAGTCAAAATTTTCCATCCATTTCTGAGAATACAAAAGTCAGTAAGAAAAACATTTTGCTCATCTTGAAAACGACCAAGTTCACAGGACTTGCAATTTGGCAGGAATTCTAGTTTGAGGGATGCAACTTTTGCCCTCCCCCTGCAGATCTATCCAGATGTGACCAAGTTTGAAAAAACTAATTTTTTTAAAACATAAAACATTTCCAAAAGTTTGTCAGTGAAAATAACAGGAAAATCTGCTCTCATTGATCATGACCGATCCTCTCCAATTTCTAACACTACATGTACCTTCTACAAAGATTGCTTCAGTCTGAGAAGGATTAGAGGGAGGAAGTCTGTAATAAATAGCCTAAGCGCAATAAGCCACTGGAATGAAAAACAGACATCTCTAAGGCCTTCAATACTACTGTCACTTCAGTCATCTGGGGAATGAGAGTATCCAGTGCACAGGCATATGGACAATACAGGTCCAAGAAACAAAAGGGAACAACTACAGTGAGGATGAGTCTGATGAGAAGGAGAGAAGAAACCGTGGATGGAGATGGAAGTTGAGTAGAGGCAGAGATCACATTTCAATAGTGAATTAACTAAAACTAGGCACTAAAATCATGTAAAGAGCTGACGAACCTAACGTGCTAAGACAGAGGAAATGCTGAAGGGACAGATCTCAAGAGGAATCTACAGAAAAGAGAAAAGAAAGGTTAAGGAGAAGGGATGCAATGAAGACTGAGAATAAGTAGAAGTGGCCGAAAATCAACTTGAACTAAAAGCCAGAAGTCTGAGTCAACTGAAACAGGGTGAAGAGTACAAGGAGAAAAAGCATACTGTCTTCTGACACCCCCATGCTGTATCACTATCACTTAGCCAGCTCAAATAGCAGAGGTCTGTATGTAGTCATAAAGGATTTAAACCTGCAGTCTGGCAGGTCTGGTTTTAGCTTTTTCCCCCCCCCAACACAAGGAAACAGAATAGCCAGAGAGTTACAAAACAAACATACACAGAGACACAAATAAGGGAATAAATAGGCATGCATATAACTATATGTATGTACACTGAAACACAGAAAAAATTGCAGGTCAAACATGAGCTTAGTGCATAAAACAGACCTCCTAAAAGGAGCCTCTGTAGTAATCTGTTGTATCCAGGACTGTGCTTAATTTATAGAGGGGAAAAAAGTACATATTGACAAAAGCTGTGAATTACTTATGGGAGGGAACAAAACCAATAGATATGGTAACTGGATGATGTCCTGCAAAACAGTTCTAATTTCACTTCTTTTGTTGAGTTCCTTTATGACACTGTATAGTGTATGGCATAATTTGTTAGATTTTTCTAATCCTTAATCTTACTGTTAAAATCTTGGGGGTTTTCTCCCCTAAAAGCAGTCTTGATTTCAACAGAGACTGTGCACTCACAACTCCAACAGAGTGCAGTACCAGCACAACTTTTTAACGAAGTCTGAGTATTTCTGAAATTCTTACAATTTGCCATCCATGTGTAACAGACAATTTTAAATTAAAAATTCTCAGCTTCTCTTGGGGTAAACTGAGCCTAAGATGCATTAAAAAGCCCACATAAATCTGCTATTTGGGGAAAAAATATAGACAAGTCATGCACATGTTTATTACAGTAGAAACATTACAGAAAAACACATGAGGAAATGAGCAATTCTTTCCTTTCAGTAGTATTTGAACAGTTTACATACTTAAACATTCAAAAATAATGAAAAAAATGTAATAGTGAAGAGTTTTTTACCAAGACAGCAATGTCCATCCTACGGACTGAACTCCACTGGTTGCTCTGGATGCCATCATACAAT
The DNA here is from genome assembly GCA_013396675.1 of Eubucco bourcierii. Taxonomy (NCBI): domain Eukaryota; kingdom Metazoa; phylum Chordata; class Aves; order Piciformes; family Ramphastidae; genus Eubucco; species Eubucco bourcierii. Next base: position 764,762 of record VWZE01006809.1, on the reverse strand, counting down.
TAAAGACACGCATGCAAAGGATATGCAGACAGTCTGTTTTCTGTCATGCCCTAACTTTGTGTGTTTGATTTTATAATCTTAATAATGTTGTTGGTGGGTTTTTTTGGTGTTTTTTTGTTTTTAAGCAAGGGTTTTGTAGATATATTGAGTTTACCAGAAAGTTGATGTCAGCAAAAGCCACTATATATACTCAATGATCTGCCTAATTTACAAGGTAATAGTAGTGATGGGGTGACAAGGAACTCTGGATTATGTACAGACATAAAAAATGCAAGAATTTCCTGCCTTTAATACCTTCCTCATTAGAGAGCACCTCCTTAGTATTCCTTCCCCACTGACTGCAATCAGCACCTTATTGTTCATAATTCCTATTTCTTTGGCTGTTCCTAAATGGTGCTCTCCAAATGGCACAGAGTCATCGTAAACAGAATCCTGCATCTTCAGTTCACTAATTTCTGTAAATTGAGCTCAAATAAAGCAATTAGATGCCATACTTTGAAACTACCAGCTTGAAACATTAATATAATTTCTTTTTCTAATAAAAGCTTTACATGTTTTATCTGGTTTAGGCTTTTAGATTTTTTTCAATTTGACTGAATTAATCACTTCAACATATTTCTCCCATTCCTCCTCCCAAACCATAGCCTCTCCAAACACCAAATAATCCTGGTTTGCTGTTGTTTTGTGGTTTGGTTTTTTTTTATTCACTAGCTACTGAAACAAACAAAATAAGTGCCTTGTCTTTCCATCCTATAGCATCACTGACATTCCTTGGGTAAGCATTGTGAAGCGAGACATCCTGACCTAGAATTTAAAATCCTGAAATTAGTGGTCTAATATTTAGCAGGCATTTCAACTGTTGTTCTGGGATTCTGGGAGGTGAGGATAAGAAAGAGCTGCTCATTTCATTTTGCAGCATGCTGCCTCAGAAGCTGGTGAAGAAAAAAGCTGCCAAATTTTGTAATGAATTCCACAGAACATTAAGCCTGATGCTTAGCAGAAGCCATAACTGTTAAGTAAATTATATCCTTTTGATGAATACCCTTATTTGAAAACAACGTTGACTCTTCTAACCCTTTAGCAGTGTCCCAAAACAGATGTGCACAACTGCAAATTCTGTTTGCTTTCAGGTTTACGAAGTGTGATGACATTTTTACAATCATGCATGAGTCATTTTACCCAGGAGTAAAATAAAATACAATAATTCTTCACCATCTGTTTGTTAATTTTGCATTCATTTAACTTTGCATTTTAAACTAATAATCATTTTCTTATAATATAGTTTGTTCCATTGGTAGAAATTACAGCTGTTCAATTAAAAAAATAATGGTTTATAATAGTATACAGTTTTCCTCTAAATACTTCCATTGCTCTTAATTATAGAGATATTAGTGCCACTGAATGGAAAAAAACTGCCAGGAAATAATGTTATGCTTTATATGTCACAGACTCCCTTACTAAATGTACATATTTACTCCTGTTCCAGCACCAATTCCCTCTTGGACTCTTTTACATTAAAATTCCTTTTCTCCACTACAAGGTTCTGTGTGTTTTTTAATGCTGCTATCCATAACAGGTTTCTCACATGCAAAGTAAGACATAAACAATTAGATGAGATTCTGCTTCATATGTAACATATAGTCAAAAAAAGCAGAATCCTATGCCTTCGTAATGCTTTTCCTTAATCTCTGATGACAGGACAAGAAGGTTTTGGTATTTTTATTCCTCTTTGGTTACAACTAAATTAAGACTAGAATAATGTCCTAAAGCTTTTTCACACAACATTTACGGTAAAATAGGGAAGTCCTATCCCTTTATCAAAAGGAAAACTGCACTGAAGTAACATGAATAATACATCAGAACTAGCGAAGGGGAAATGATTTGGGTCAACAAAAGATAATGGGCCTGGAGAAAGAGCCAGAGTCAGCCTGAGATTCCAAGAGCCATAGTTTAGATTCTGCATTAAGCTCTAGACAGCACATTTTACTGCTGCTCCACACAGACCAGGTTGTAAATTCACAGTGAGGTTACAAGTCCTAATCACAGACTGCCCACATGCTAACACCATGGAAAGTCTACTACACTGTGGTTCCTAGGCTTAATAATCACAATCATCTACAAAGAAACTCTTGAAGAGACACAGGCTGCTCTGTAATTCATTTGAGTGACCCAGTACTATTAAAAGAGATTCTTCAGATGGTTAAAACAATCAAGATTCAATCTCTGTTTTCTAAATCTAGTTTTATCTCGTGGCATGGAAATCTGAGCATCAGATGATCATCCTAATTTTGTGGTTGTGTTAAGATAACAATGCTGTCACAGTACTAAGATGAATGCTTCTATAAAAACACCCACAAGGCAAAGATGGTTTACCACAAAATGGATTTATTTCAATTAAAGGAGTTCAGTGAAGGCTGAAAAACCACCAAACTGGTCCATAAAGCTGTAACAGTGCACTCACCTACACAAATGAGCTTCTAGAAGTAACGAAGACAACAGGCTCACATAAAACTAAGACTGGAAGTACAATCCTATGTCACTAAGATGCTTGGTTTCTAGTCTTACCAGAATCTTGAGTATTCTGACCTTTTATTTTCTCAGATGAGTGAGCATTGCTGCCAGGTTCGACCTTTACTGGGGGATTTATCCATCACAATATTTTATATCTGACAGAGAGCAAAGATTCTGGAGGTGCCCAAGGCATATTCTGATGTGATGGATGAGTAATAGTAACAATCTTCCCAACAATTCACCATCTATTTCAAATTACTTTCATTAGGAAAACCTCACCTGGTATGACATTTGGAAAACCTGAAAGTCTTATCTATTCAACGTATCAAAGCCATTTATGTTTCGGGAAACAAGAGTTTTCCCCACAAAGCTCAAAGAATTATGACAGCAACTGAACTGTCTAAACTCTCTAAAAGTTTCTATTAACTTTCAAATGTTTATGATTTGTCAAGACATCTCCCAGGAAATGCCATACAAATAACACCCTAACCTGCCATAGCAACCTGCAGTAATTGAAAGGAAAAAAACTCCAACAGTATTTGCTTGGATATTCAGCAACAGTTTCTTCATATCCAGATCCATTATCTACTCTGCACAATCTACCACTCTTCCCAGTTTTTTAGAAGGCAATTTCATTGAGAAGCCAAGTGGAGGAATATTTTTTAAGCAGAAGGAAGTAGTATTTTATGAATTAAAAACTCTAAGTGCGAAGGCCAGATGTAGAAACACCTGCAGTGTCAGAAAGAAACCTGTCTAGACTGCAGACTGAATATATGTATTCTTACTGTATCTGGAAACCATGTCACCACAATAGAATTAGGTAGTGTATCAAGTTGTTCTAAAAATCCCAGATGCTCCAAGTAGAAATTATTTATTTTTTTTAATTTACTTAACAACAGCTACTTTCCCCCTTCATGTACTGAAGAGGAACATGACATCTTTGAAGGATCACTAAAGAAAAAAAAAAAAAAGATATAAAACCCTCTAGGAAGTGCTGATTTGAGAACATGTCACTCAAGCAGTTCTTCAATTAATATTATTAAACCTATTCTTATTATTAATATTAATCATGGCTATGATTCATGGAACAACTGTAAGTTATTGGGAGCAGACCTACCACTGTCTATCTACTTTTTATTCAAAGGTAAGATCTACAGAACAGAGAGGAATGGAAAGAAGTAATGTTCATTCTCTCACATAAAGAGATGACTATCAATAGTAGCCTACATCATTACAAAAATAGCTTTGCTGCAGGTAATATCTGTATTTAGCACTTAGCAAAAGGCAGTTGGTCCACATTTGTGAAGATTCCTCAGCTGCCTCTCATGCATGATTTGTTCCATGATATTAAAAAAAAAAACACTCAAGGACACCTGCATTAATGGCACTGCTTCATACTGATGCCTGCAATATTTATGCTCAATCTGCAACTCTGGGACAGAACTTACACTAATGGAAGTCAATAACAAAATCTTTAGGGAGTTCAAAACTATTTTTTGCTAATGGTTTGATTTTGCAAGCTGCTGAGTACACCAATCTCACAAGTAGTTTTTAGGCTACTGCTTAAAAACAAACTGATGTAAGTAGCCTAGTAGAAGTACTCCTGAGTTCTAAATTAAAATATGTTTGTATGACTATTTTTAAGGATGGTTGAAATCCCCAAATGAAAACCTCTACTATTTATATTAATAGGAAAAACATTACTCAGACTTTTGATTAGAATAATCAAAACCACTTTGTAACTATTATTTCATTAAAGAGTCTGAACTTTAAAGTTCTTGTTCAAAAAGAAGCACGAGCCACATCCATGATAAAAATTAAAAGACATGTTTAGATAAAATACTATTTCACAGAGAATTTGTTGTGAACCAAGATTAGAGTCAGGGCTCTAACACTAACAAAACAATGCGGCAGCTCAGCAAATACACCTACAGCTTATCCCAGAGAGGTATTTTTTTCCTTTTACTCATGTGCTATGTAATTAAAGAACAAGCTTCTGAAAGCAAGTAAGATGGTTTTTTATTTCCATGATGCTGAAAAGCATAACGAAGACTTGTCCTTGACTAAAACTAACCAATATTAACTACAAAAGATTGATTAGTCTTTCTTCATAAATGTAACCATCACACAGAGGCAAAATTAGACCCCTAAGCACTAACATTAAGAAACCCAACATATTGATCCACATTAGCTGTGGAAAAGACTTAATATAAAAAAGTTAAATTAGAAGCAGTCACAAGTGAGGTGGTAGTAAGGTAGAAAATGAGGGCTGCATTTAAATACCTGCAGAAGTGAGGAGATCACAGAATGACAGAATGCTTTGGGTTGGGAGGGACCTTAAGGATCATCTAGTTGCAAGCCCCCTCCTAAGGAACACTTACATTTACTTTTTTGTGTCAATTTCTATGTGCTTACTGTTGGGATCTTGTTAAGTGATAGGTGCAGATTCCTGCCTTTCTACAAGTCTATTTAGGAGTTCCAGTATTTTTATCAGCTGAAAATGCAAACAGAAGACTAATTCAACATTAATTCATAAATATTTTCATAGATTTTAAAAAGAACATTTTGGTAGTTCTTGGTCCACATTTAAAACTGCATTGTCATTTTCTTCTCTTTTTTTTTTCCAGACCATGAAGGACTATGCTACTGCTGCTGCACAGAGAAACACAGACGAAAGGGAGAGCCCAACAACAAAGCACCAAAACGGGTCGGTCCCACTATCAAACCAAAGCAGCAGCTGAGGAAGAAGGTACAACCCTGATTTAAGTGACAGTGCAATCTTTCTTTAATGTGTTTTTCTTTGCTCTTCAGAAACCCAAGGTTTCCCTTTTTTTAAACATATGAGCCCCCTCAAATAATATGGTATTAGGTTATAAAACCTTTAAATTAAATGCCCAGCAACAGAGTGCCAACCTCAATACGAACCAGCATGTCACTGCCTTAATGCTCAGAGGAGCATTTAAGAAAGATACCCTGGGTGGGGGAAGAGAAAAAAAGAATATAGAGAATTTCTTTGGGTGTACTATGAAAAAAGTGTTTTCTACTCAAGTCATGCCAAAAGGAAGAGAAGGTCTTTGTGCAAGACACTTCACCAGTTTGGAACACACACTAAACAATTTCACTTCAGAGCTTTCAGTAAATTATTTCAGTGAATGTTACTGAATAAAGGAAACCTGCACTGGAAATTCCTTCAGGAACATAGGCCCTTTCATGTTTCTCAGCCAGGCTTTTCAGCTTTCATTTCTGGGCTGTTGCTGCTTCTTGCTCAGTCTCTCTCCGTGCCCCTACTCCATTTTGTCTGCTTCCTACACCTTACAGATTGCCCTCACCATCTGCAATGCCGATCATTTATTCAGCATCAAAACCCTCTCGGAAACATCTCTGCAACAACAATCTCTCTCCCTCAATTCCAGTACCCACCTATTCGACACCTAGAGTTCAAGAAAAGTGCATTTTTCAAAGCATTCATCTTGAAAAATCCCACAGACTGAAAACTCTAAGGCTGACTCTGCTTTCCAACTCCTGTGCCAGGGGAGCTTGCACAGGGCAAACTCCCACATAACAGCCTCCTGGCACCACAGCAGGAAGCCAGCAGCACCACTGCAATGAGAGAGAAAAAAGAACAGGTGAGGCTGAAACATCAAACACTTTTCTTGAGGTGAGGCTGTATGAATCATCTTCAGGAAAGATACCTCATGCTAAGTAGCCCAAGTCTTTTCCCTCCTCATTTGCTACTATGTTCCACAAAGGCAGTTATTATGGGAAAGCTCATTTATGCAGATTCACCTGCCGGAAATGACACTGTGCTTCTGATCAGGACTGCAGATCTGCAGGGGAAACTGGGCAATGAAGTCAGAGAAATTGTATTTGTGTACTGGAGAAATACATCCACTTATTAAAAGGCCTCTCTCAGTCTGAATAAAGTTTATTACTTTATATGTATGACCAAAGAAAGAGCAAGAAGCAGTTTAACCACTCGCATCAGTGCATCAATGAGTAAAGACAATACTACCTGCGATACAGACAAATTCACAATTATTTTTTTTTCATATACTTGGAAACAAAAAGGTAGGGATAAAAACCCAGTTGTTATTTCACAGGAGGCTCAAGAAAAAAAAAAAAAAAATCTCAACCCCCCCCCAAAAAAAACTAGTTTTAAAATATGCATCTTTACTTCTGCTTCATCTGAGAAGATGAATGTTCCTCCAAACTGTGGTTCATAAATTCATGCCTGCCTTCCTCTTGTAAACAAAATCAACATGTTGAAGACAATACAAAAATTACCTGTAGCTAAACTTGTCTCACATTACCACATGCTCCTTTTCCTAATTACAGGTCAGAAACATGATAATATCAGTTTATGAAGAAAAGAATTACTATGAAGACTGAAAGTAACATTAAAACATTTGCACTTGTTAAGACTCAAACTCTCAACACAAGTACCCAGAAAAACTCTAAATCAAACACTTGGCCAAAATTTGTACATTTATACTCTGCTGTATATTAGCACAAAACCAAGACAGTGTGTTTTGTGTCTCTAAATAAAGGAAGCTTTTCTGTTTCCTGAGATGCTAATCTTTTATTTTTAAAAAGTGCTAAATTTGGGATGTATCAGATAGCCATGAAATAAGTAAATCTTCACATTTATAATACAGTTTTCTACTCAAACATTTTTGTCACTGATTGACTTGAAAATTTAATCAATAGGAACAGCATATCTCACATCAGATAGTACAACTCTGAAATATTAATCCATCTAACACCTGGTAGGGAAAGAAAAACCAGATCAGCTATATTCATTCAACAAACCTCAAGTAGACTATCAAAACAACACTGACAAACAATCTCTCCTTCAGTAATCCACAAAGAGTTACTCCACTATCAAAGGCTTCACGAGTAAGTAACAATTAAATCAGATAGACTAGGAAAATAAATGCAATTTTCTATCTCAATAAATGAAAAATGCAAAATTAAAATCTATTTCAGACCACTTCTTTGTTCCAAAATGTTTACACTTCACATCAGTCACACCTCTTCCACAGGCTACTGCCTCTCACTTTATGATCAGACTATTCAGACAGATCACTGTTTCATAGCAAGCCTTTCAAACTCTCAAACACGTCACTGAAGATCCTCATCCAAGAGTGGAGTCTAATTAGGTCCCAAGGTATCCATATTTTACATGCCAAATAATTACAAAAACCTATTAGAAGCAGAGATGTGTAAAGGTCTTGATTCACATTTACTCAGTGTTAACTATTACTTCATTTTCTTAAATACCAGCAGGGACATGGAAAAAAGTATTTTATTTCATACTAGAAAATGCGGTCTATGAGACAATTGGGGAAACTGAAAATGGTTTTTTTGAAAGCTGAGTCCTAACCTTCATAGTTTTAAAGGTGTTGTGCTTGATAGCAAACAAACAAAACTCTTTATCTGCAAGAATTCCAATTTAGCTTTTTTCTGTTCTCTGTTTCACTGCAGAAGAAAGAATAGATGAAACTCTATCAGATAATTTGGCACACACAAAAAGTATCATTAAAATCTAGCAAAAGTGTTTATGTAGTTAAAAATAACTACTAGGTAAAAAGCTGTGGTTAGGTTTTAGAGGGTAAAGTGCATTAAATTATGCATTATTTGCTTTAGTGCCTAGATTCATGATATGTGACAAGAAAACAGGAAAGGGTGATTTTTTTCCAATACTCCTAGTATTTTCAAATGTCACCCTTCCTTCTTGTGTCTGGGCCCTCTGTTTTGCTGAGTGCTTTTCAAAGTATCTGCTGCAGGACAATGACTTTGAAGTAACATTATGGTAAAGCTTTTCTTGGTTCAAATGATTTAACCATTATTCTCATTGATAGTGTCACATGAGCAAAGTAAAAGCAGGGAAATAACTGTTCTCAGGATCTGCACTATCTGCTTGCAGGACCTGCAAAAAACTGAACACACATACAGGTCTCATGGTAGCTCAGCTCTTGTGGTTGAATAGATTTATCAAAGTTGTACTGACATCATTTATGATGTTCCAAAGTGTTCCAGAAGAATTACACATAGTAAACTAAAACCAACCATGATGACTTTAAGATACTGCGGCTGCTCAGCAGAGCTTGGAAAATACAGCTATAAAATAATTGATGTAGTGTTTCTGATGTCATTAACAACCTGTAGGAACTGGCTGATTCATGTTACCCAAGACACAAATGACCTGGATTTAGGTGTCCAAAATCCAAAGCATTCCGGAACAGAGCAATTCATGGAAGATAATTTAGTGTTAAAAATGCTACCAAAGTTGTATCCTTAGTCACTATGTCTTTTCTGAAGTACAAAGCTCATCCTCATTGGCAGGGAAATGGCTACAAATCTCTAGAGAAATTCCAAATTACCAAGAAGTAAATTCATGGAAAACTGAAACGCCTCACAGCCCCCACTGCCAAACTGTTACAGTATTTGTAAATCATGCCAGAAACAAAATTAAAGTGACCAAAAGCATACAGAACTGTCACTACTCCCTAGTCTTTCTCTAGAACTTTCTTCAAGTGATGGCAACTTATAAAAAAAGTTGAGATGTTATTTTGGAAGAATACTTCCTGCAGTACTTTCCTCCTCACCTGCAGGACAAAAGCAGCCACTGGGGCAAAAAAAAACCCTCAGTAAGATAAAATCAGAAACCACTCCCATACAGCAGCCAGGTAGTCACTCCCAAATTGCAGTCAAGGAAGGCAAGAAGAAGCCAAGTGCCTCATGTGTGCAAAAGTACCATAAAAAAAACACCTCAAGAGCTGGGGGGAGGAACTTTTGAGTAACAGAGTTGCTCTTCAGTATCACATTACAAAGTTTCTCCTTGAAAAATGGGCAAATCCAGAGAACTCTGCCCAGACACAGTATAAATTATGATATATTATGTTCTTTATGCATTTTTCTCTGACTTCAAGAATTACTCTTCCAACAATGAAGAATGGAGTTTTCAGAGCATCCAAGAAGTGCAAATCCTGCACTCTCAAAAAACCAAACAAACCAACCCACCCCACACCACTACATGTTCTGTTCAGCTAGGCTGAAACATAAGAAGTCAAGAGCATCCCTACCTTCAGGATTCTGTCATCTAAATATATTTTCAGACATGTTTTTTATGATGACAAAAAGCAAATCTACCTGGAAAACTGCTATGGCTGCATGGCCACAATCATCCACAGTGTATGAAGTTAATAGTGCATTAAGATGTACATAAAGCTTAGTTTTATATACTAGGAACAACACAAGGAAGTATAAATTTAACCAAATTTAATCTGTTTTGAGCTTCAAGTATCAATACAAATGAACATACAGAAATATACTAAAAACATGGGCAAGCCTCAACAAGATGAGAAGGGTACTGAGGCTGCAGGGTGAAGATACGCTCAAAATATAGACAAACACTTCCAAAAAAGTGTAAACCTTTGAAGTGTTTCCTGATGGTCTAGCTACAGTCATGCTAGAAAGTTTTAAGCAAAGAATTAAGACCAGTAGATGGAAACGGCTTTACGAAACAGTTTAAGTCAGGTAAACTTTCTGACATTGCCCCAACTTTGAAGCACCTACAAAAGTGCAATTTCCTCTCTCTGCTGGCAGAATTCAAGGGAAGCTGCCTTCAAAAAAAGTTTTCAAGATTGCATACCGTGTGAAAAGGGTTTACAGGAAAGAGAAGTGTCAAAACAGCGGATTGTTTGGAGCAAGGCAAGATAATATTGATTTGCTTGCCTCTATGTGAAGCAACAACTCCTATAGTTCTCAGCAATGATAACATCCCAAACACTGCCTGCAGAAACTCAGCAGGATCGGACAACAGCTGTCTTGTACAGAGAGAAGAAACTGCCCTGATTAACTAAGAAAGGCAAAAAAAAAAGGGTGGGAGAAGACAACATTTCAGCTGTTTGGCTGAAAGAGTCCTTCCAACCCCTACCATTCTATGATTCTAAGCATCCTGGTCCTGAAGACACAGTTGGCCATTACTGGAAAAAATGAAAGATGTGGAGTAGATAAATATTGCAAAGAACTAACAGAATTTCAAGGCAAACAGAAATCCACGTTCTACAAAATGGAAACGAGAATATTTTGGAATGACTACTTCAGACACTTTATTACTATCATGTTTTCCCTAGTCAGACTTCAAGTAGATAGGAACCTCCTTTTGGTTTACTGTTTTCTCTGACTTGAATGCCCTTGACAAACTCTCCCAGACTTGTAAACTGCTTCCTATATCTTATCAGAAGAGAAAGCTGGCTGGGAAAGTTACCACTGCATTCCTTTCTTGCACACAGTTTGCTCATAGTAGTTCAAACACATTATCTACTGTGTCTTCCTTATGTACACTTTTTGAATTGAGCTACTTAAATACTGGAGGAAAAAAGAAGTCCACCTTATTTGGAACTTTGTAGCATCCAGAAGAGCTATAGCTAGACAATGTAAGGCAGACAAGCAGTAAATGTCATTATTTCTTCAGCTGACTGTAAAGAAACAGCATACATAAAATAAACAAGGAAATTATAAAGCAGTATTTAAAGTACCTGAAAATATTTCAGAAACCACTCTTGTTAAAGGCTGAGCAGATGCAAGCCCTAAAGGCCTCCATTTTAAACAGTAATCCCAGCAAATTCACACTTCCATATATTAAAAAGCAGCATAGTTAAGAAAGCCTGAAACTGAAGCCAGAAATACAAGAAAAAGCAGAAAATTGTGCTTGTCCATATTTTTTTTTCTCCCAGTAAAAGCTCTGATTTCTGTTCAGTAAGTTTCCATTGCTTGGTTTCTCTTACTCAGTCTGTATCTCATAGCATCTTTGCACTGCCACAAATATCTGTAGAAACACCTTACAGATACAAGTCTATTGTTGTAAAGCTGACAATACGACAGTGTCTTTAATGTGATCATTTTATGTAATGAGTCGAGCACTTATAAATTTTAAGAAAAATTAGTTAAGTTTTTAATAAGGAAAATCACTGGAAGTTTTCTCTCCCCCTGTCTATATTCTGAAGAGTTCTTTTATTTCAGAAACTGAAACAAAATTACTCCAAAATCCCCTGAAGAGCTATTAAAATAGTGAAGGAAAGACCTGCCATGTCTGGTTGGTCCGACTCTTTAACTTAAAAACAGTGTAAACTCCAGAGAGAAGTATGTGAAAGAATCATCTTGAGAAAAGCTCAGTCACTCTGCTTGTTGCCTGGATAACCTATTCTTTCTTACAAATTCTGAAACTTAGAAAGTGGTTTTAAGAAAATCCACAAGTCCATGACTCCCACTGGCAAAGATGAGCAAGATAAGCTAGACAAGCAGTGAGTTACCATTAGTATCCCATATAAGCTAGGACGTATCCACCACCATAAACCTGACTGTGTATTTCAGCTTTCATTTGCCAGTTGGTATAAAGTAACACGATGCACAAGATTCCAAACCCCTCACATATACAGATGAATGTGTGTGCATGCATTAATATTGAAGAGAAGCAAATCTCTCTCTCTTGAAAAAAGTCAAAAGAACTCATTTATCTAGACGCAAATACGTGTAACAAACCGGTCAGATGTCTTTGCCAGGCCTTCAAAATGAGTGACTCAAAAGAAACAACTCAAGAAGAAAGAAATGCAAAGCAGGGTACTTTGTGAAACGTGCACAGATACTAAGATGTCTACAGTACTGCATTTTAAACCTTCAGCAACACAGGCCCAGAAGAAAACCAAAATGAATTAACATATGTACTCTGGAATAGGTCAATGAAATATGTCTACACAAGCTTTATTAATGCAATCACAAGTTCAGTGAAGCCAAAGGACATCTCAAGTGGTAAACAGAGTAATAAGAAACACTGTCACATCCAGTTAAAACAGATTTGCAAACAATAGACAGTCTAAACTAATGAGAAACATGAATGTAACTTACAAATTAAAGAGAAATTCAAGGTAAGAACAGCCTCAAAATGCTCTCTGCAAATTAGAAGACCTATACCAAGGGACTATACTGTCAATTATAAGTTTGCTACATGTCAAAAATTAATCTGTACATGAACAGAGGGAAAAACAAAAACAAACCCCATATTTTCCCAGCTAAGGAAATATGTCACTGTTGCAGACCACATCATAAACCCAAGTCATGCCAGAGGGACTTCCAAGAAGACAGACATTCCCAAGCAAGCAAACACCAACAACAAAACCCAAAGCAAACTTGGTGGCAAGTAGAGGAAACAGCATACAGATTGTTATTGTTTAAACGACTTTTCTGTATGCCCTGAGCACATATTTGCATCTGCACTGCCAACACTATTCAGAACATTCAAATAGAAATGGTACTTCTAAAATGCAGTAACATCACATCAGAAAACCTAAAGTTTTAGCAAAAACAAAACACAAGCAGTTGCCAATGCAAAGCCAGTATTAAATTGATACACCTTTCATTCAAAACTTTATCAAAGAAAGTTTCTTACTTTAAGCTTTTATAAGTAGCACCTTACACTTTTTTGGTGCATTCTTTAGCTTAGTGATAATTTTTAAAGCAGTGAAAAAGATTATTACCAGGCACTACAGTCTGGCCACAAACACAGGATTGCCTGGGCTCCAAACCAGTTACAGACAAACTCTTTGAGCAACCCCCACAGTGCTGTTCCATGATCAGGAACAGAGAACTACAGAAGAGCTTGCTCTTTACTTCTTGGGAAAAAAAACAACTAAAAGCAAAAAAATCACTGGTGTTACTGTGGAATAAAGATGTCCTGTTTCATCCAGCTATTCCTTTAAAATCAATCTTGGTTGTTGTGGTTTTACTCTGCTCTCCCTTGGGATGTCATGATAAGGATAAAAGAGAATAGCCAAACCAATGTCATTCATTGCTGGCTGACTGCTGTATTACAGCAAAGAAAGTTTCTCAACAGTTTCAGAATAGCTTGAAAAGAAAATATATAGAATGACATTTGATTCAAAATTCTCTCATCTCTCTGTATTGCACTGAAATGTGCAACAAGGGTACCTAAAAATTATTTGCAAAATTTGAAAAGGTTGGCAGAGAAGCTACAGAACAGCACATGAAAAGACATGGCAGGAATGGAAACTGTCACATTAGTGACAGGGCATTCTTCAAAAATTCTTAGTTTAATATTTGCCTTATAAACATCTACACAAAAATTAAAATGCAGTGATGACATGAAGAGGAGGCATCAGCACCCTGAGGCACAGGGGAGGTGGAAGGTACCACGCAGAAAAAACATTCTGCAATAACGGAAATAGGATGAAATTCAACAGTGAAAACACAAGCTTGAGCACAGCAGATAGAATTTCTGTTAGAGACCAGAATGTTGTAACGAAAGTGACTAAAGATGGGACTGAGCTGATTACAAAATGACAACAGACTACCACCATCAGCCAAAAAGAGGACAACTTTTCACAAAGTTTTAAAAACAAAGTAACCAAATCTGATGTGATTTTGATTAGTGTTTTCTATACATAGACAAGAACATACAAATGTTTTAATATCTTCAAATTCCTCTAGAACTTAATACTGTCTGTTGAATTAACTCTTAATAGTCTTTTATTCTGAAAGCAGGTACACAGAAACTAAATTATTCAAAGCAAAGCATTTATCAATATGAGTAAAAGGTGCATGGAAAGCTGTATTATATGGTTTGCATTGAAAAGCAGCTTTTTAGTCCACACAACAAAGAATATTTACTGGTATCTGCAACTTTTTTGTTAATTTTAATATAGTGCATAAAAAACATGAGGAATCAAGTAAAAATAAGCCTAAGTACAATCATGGGGGAAATATCAAAAACTGCACAGATTTGTTGGTAGCATGTCTGATTAATAGAGAAAAAAAATTAAACTACTATATTAATCTATGAGACAAAATCAAAGATAATAAAAAATTTAGTTACATGTGCTAAAATCAACATGCCCATGTCAGAATATGACACCATCCTTTTCAAAGGTACCTATGCTAGAAGACTAAGTATTTATACATGTATATCTATGAATACTTAAAAGTTACAACATAGGCTCTGTGGGTTTTCTACACCAACCTGCTTTCGGAAACCAGTATGAAAATAATCAACAACTTTTTTACTGTATTTGAGCCATGTCACTTCAGAATATCAACTGGTAAAACAAGTATCTCCTCTACCAAGTAGAGTATCTACTAATCTGATCTCAACTATTCTTTGTTCTATATTTTGTTTTGGTCAGTCTGATACTTCCTACATTCTAGTAACTTTAGAACTAATTGATGATACATTTCATGCAACACCACAAGCATTTTTAAATAAGTAGCAACAGTAAATTATATGAAAACCTGTCAAAAAAAACCCACAGATGTGAGCTCAGAGATCCTTATGTGTTTATCTTTGGCCATACTCTGTATTGCATTAGTCTATTTTTCTTTTCAACCCCACCTCTTACTCACTGCTTATGTGTTCTTACTCACATAAGCATTCAAGACATTTTACTCACTTCTGTGCTCCCTGAGACAACAGCTTTGTCCACGTTCACCGATAGCTGCTCTTCAGTCTGGCAGACTCCCAATGACCACTCCGCACAGCGGTGATGAGCCCAGCAATGACCTAATGCGTAATGAAAGAAAAAGGAGCTTTGGTTCTACAACTCTGTCAAGCACTTCCTGTAAATACTGAACTGAGCTCTAGTAATAAATACTTGCCAGATAAAATGAATAGTCTCTCTTCCTGCTTTTTCTCTTGCTCCAACATTTAATGCCCTTCTTATCCTACACTGAATATACTGCAGTTACTATCAGACACTAGATGTACTGCAAGTTCCTTTTTTTGGAGAACACATCTGCCTCTTTGTTTCAGCACATTCTGTTTATCTAATTCTCAGATGTATGATCCTGTAACCATAATAGTGACACGTATAAATAATTACAGTCATATATGCCATGTTTGTGTGAGACAGACACACAGTTACACTTGTTCTTATATTGCACTGTAAATAGTGTTTATCTATGCCTGTACTCCTTAACTTCAGATTCCCAAGGGCTAGATACAGATCTGTATGTTCATGTAGAACATGCTCACACAATGCTTTAGAATTACACACAAAACTTTTCAAAGCTCAGAACAGAGCATGAACAGAAACACCACATAAACGACTGAGAAAACAGCATTGATAAAATAAACACATTACAGAGATATAATTAGAAATTGTTATTTTCATAACAAATGCAGAATCTGCAGAATTCAGCAGGTACCTCTGGAGCATCTCTTAAGGAGAAAGGCTGAGAGAGCCCTGGGGCTGTTCAGTCTGGAGAAGGCTGAGAGGCAATACTGTCAATATCTAAAGGACAAGGACCAAGAAAACGGGACCAGACTCTTTTCAGTGGTGCCCAGTGACAGCACAAGGGCCAATCGGCACAACCTGGAACACGAGAAGTTCTATCCGAACGTAAAGAAAAACTGCTTTAGAGGGTGACAAAGCACTGGAACAGGCTGCCCAGAGAGGTTGTGAAGTTGCCTACTCTGGAGATTCAAAACCCATCTGGATGCCACCTTGTGCAAACTGATCTAAGCAGCCTTACTTCAGCAAAGGAAGTGATGATCTCCAGAGGCCCCTTCTAATCTCCACCACTCTGTGATTCCGTGAAAATAAGTTTCTAATGCAGTTCTGGGAAAAACTATGTTGAATGATTCCAAAGGTAGATGTGGGAAGAGTCACCCACAAATAATAAAAACTTTTAAAAGTTTGGTTGATAAATTTCTCTGCCTAACCATATGCACACACTATAATATAGCTATTTAAAAACACACACTATTTTTTTTTTGTTTAATTAGACTTTGAAATGAGTTTCAACACTCATGAAAGAAGGACATCTATATTATTGCATAAATACACTTCCATTTTTGAGGTAAAATATGAGTGGATTATTGGCATCAAAGCATTTGGACATAGGTGCTTTCTAAAAAGAACCTGATTAATAACTGATTGAAAAAAAGGTTCCATGAAAACCAAAGAGCAGATGTGAAACTATATAGAGAGACAAAACCTTCAGAGAAGCAAGTGGCTAAGGGCTGCAACACATCCACTGGAGCAACTGGACACAAGAGTGAACAAAGATGTTGGTTGTTTAACATTGAAAAATGGAAGTGGCACTTCCTGTGGATACTGGAAACATGTAAGTTTATTATGTCTGTCTAGTTCCAGTAATACTGCTCTTTTAAATCTTCCATTATTTCTGATTATTTCTACATTAACAGCAAGAGATTAGGTAAAGCTACAGGATTAGGACTTTAACAATTTTATTAAACTGTGTTTCTTTTTCCTGTTCTCCCCAAAACAGAATTATGATCATCACAGAATGGTTTGGGTTGGAAGAGATTTTAAAGAACATCTAGTTCCAATCCCTCTGCCACGGGCAGGGACACTTTCCACTTGATGAGGCTAGTGGTACTGAAGATATCACCACCTGAACATCAATTCAGCAGTACATCACAAATATTTCCACATAAAAAGCTGACCACTGCTGTCCAGTACTTGAAGAAGAGACTATACAAAACCACCATGTACTGTTGGCAAAAGATATGAAAGCACCATCACACACTTGACAAACAGCAGAGCACCAAAAATCAATAGCTGAAAAACTTTACTTACTGCTATTGTAGCTACCATACTACTACTGGATAAAAACCAACAACAAAGGAGAATGGTGACATCTCTTACCTGTTGGCTCAAATAAGGCTTGAACATCAATGTCATCTGGTAAGCCAACTAAACTGAGTTCATCCCAGAATTTGACAACCTGATCGTCAGAAGCAGTTTGGGTGCTTACACTTGTACATGATGCTATACTCGATCGAGATCTGTATTGAGAAGCAGAAAAAGAGACTTAGAAATGACCACATCCTTTGTTCAATTAGCTAGATACTTGTACATGAACCAACACTCGGGAAACGTGAATACAATTTTTCCCAAAGATGGTAAAATATAAATCAATACAAGTAAGTCTTTCTTCTGCATACTTTAGTCCAAGAGTCTTCTCAACAACAACGTTTTCAGTTTAAGCTGCCATTCAACATCATTTTAAAAAAAAAATGCTGGGTAAAATGCCCCTTTCCCCAGCTTGCTCTCTTTCAATTCTTCAGGACACATTTCTTTTTTTTAATGTATATATCTTGGATATCTAAAGATGTGCATTAGGCTTACTGATCTCTGATCCTTCCACATCAGCTGTTTGGAAAGGCAGTGCTGCATCTTCTATTAAGGTTCTTTGAACTTCCATTATTCTCCCCCTCAAATGTATGCATTTGCTGTTACTTCTGAGTTTGCAAAGCTGAGACAAAACAAAACCACCTCTCTTTTGTGACTGCTCTCCCACTTAAAACCTCTAAAGAAAAAATATCAAAAAATTACCTACCACCAATAAGCTAAGAGATATACAGCAAGCCCTGTAATTTTAACTGGTGATAACTTTGCCTTCCTGGAAATCCTGCATGCTTTACTTCAGCAAATGCATTCAGAAACACGTAAGAAGAGCTTAGATTACGGGAAAGGAGCAACTTCACTCTTGCACCACAAAAGAAATCTCAGAAGATTTCATTTATTACACAATAACACAGCATCATAGAATTATTGAGGTTGGAAGAAACCTTTGAGACCATGAACTCCAACCACTTGCTCAGAGCTCACAATCCCACCACTACTGACTCACCTCATGACAGAAGCTGAACATAAAAAAAAACACCAAATCAATGAATCCTGACATTATCAACACTGAGACTCCCCTTAGTAAAAGCATTACATCAACCCATTCTGTTCAACAAAGCTGGTTCCTGAACACCTGTGAGCAGTGGAACCACGTCTGACACTGGCCTGCTACTGAACATTCAGAAAAAAATAACTCCCAATCGAGAAGGCACTTCCACTACTATGAAAGCTTTCTTGAAAGACCAAATCAATCCATTTAAAGAATATCTCCATTTAAGCTAGAATTTCATCCTGAACAGAAACATTTCTCACCCCTTTCCATTCTGATCCTTTATATTTATGTCATTTATATGCACATTTGTATAAAGTAAAGTAGCCTGTCCAAGAGGATGAGGTTAGTTTCATAAGCTTTAGAAAAGCCATTTTCCCCTCCTGGCGCTACACAACGTGGATTTTTACACCACGGACATTACTAGACAGACGCACGGTGTGTACCTGTGCAACACCAGCAAGCACAAAGCACATCCAACAGCTTCTCGTGCATTCGAGATGTACAGTTCAACAGCGCCAGCCGAACACTCAGCAGTTAAACCCCTTTAGACGGCCTGCAGGCCAGACCTGGAGCAACAGAGGCCTGCCCGGCCCCTCAGCAGGCAGCGGCCCCTCAGGGGGCCCCGCCTCAGGGCGGGCACTGCCACCGCCTCCGGTATTGTTCCCCTTCCCCGGCGGGGCCCCTGCGGCCCGCAGCCAATCCCCAGCCTCCAACGCGGCGCTCGGCGGCGGGGCCCGCCCCGGCTCTGGCGGCTTCCCGCAGTCCCGCACGGCCACCGCCTGCCGCAGCCTAGCACCGAGCCGCTTCCGCCAAGGCTGCGTACCCGGAGCTACTCATGTTGACACCGCGCCTAGACACGGGGACAGCGCAAGCCCACGGTGCCTGGAACATCTGTCTTAGGAGGAAAGGATGAGGGACCTTGGGCTGTTTAGCCCGAAAAAGAGCAGCCTGAGCAGGGATCAGATCGGTGCTGATCAATAGCTAAAGGTTAAATGTCAGGAGGATGGAGCCAGACTCTTCTCAGTGGTGTCCAGTGACCGGGCAACGGGCAATATACACAAACTGGAACAGTGCTGATTCCACAGAAACATAAGGGAAAAAAATGCCACCCTCAGAGTGAAGAGGACTGGAAGAGGCTGCCCAGGGAGGTTTAGGAGTCTCCATCATTGGAAGCATTCAAAACTTGCCTGGACATGTTCCTGTGTGATTTACTCTAGGTGATCTTGCTTTGTCAGGGAAGTTTGACTTAGACAATCTTCAGAGATCACTTCTAACCTCTACCATTCTGTGACAGAACCCCTGTACCTACAGAATATCTCATGGTGTGTTACTAAATCTACCTGCGTATCAGTCACATTGTAAGTTGGATCGCCAGACAAACACAGGCAAACCTTCACTGGAGACCTGTGTACACCCCTGCCATTTTTCAGGCACATTGAAAAGACACTTTCAGGCACATTGGAAAACTCAAGACACTGCTCTTTGATGGCAAAACCCACCCTTTTGGGGAACGTGCCAATAAAACCCACTGCTGAGGAGTAGGACACACATGCTACGTGCCTGCAATAATACCGTTGCCACCACAAGAGGCATCTCTGCAGAGGGCAAAAAGTAAAAAAGCATCAACAACATGGGCAGAGGCTTCCAGTTTTGTTAATCTACAAAATACATGAAGTGTCAGCAGTCCATTATCATCTGCTCTTGTGCATACTTGTACACAAGCAGATCTGTGCTTTGCAGTAGCTGTGTCTTTTCTGTGTTCCACAGTCAATTCTCACTGGAAGGGAGAAACCAAACACTTCTTAAAAAGCAGAGAAAGCCATTCCTACACTGCCTCACTGCCTGCGTATTGGGTCAGTGAGGTTTTTCCTCCCTGAAATGGCCTGCATTTTCCCAAATACAAATTACTATCGCAGTACAGTATTTGTAAAGATGTTTCCTGAACTTCATGCAAAACAAACAACCAAACAAAAAGCATTTACATAGAACTGTCTTACTTCTTCTGTCCTCTCTGTTTGCGTGGCACGGAGTTTTGCCGTTGAGTTCTCTCACAAGCTCCATCGGTGCTGTCGCTGGCTTCACTCTTGTTTAAAGGCTGGTTCTTCCATGGGATAACATACCCAGGAGTTGGACTGAATTGTTTTAAGTCTCCTTGTCCTAATGAGCTCCGTTCTCCACAGTAACAAAAGGCGCAGAGTTGTTCGCTGTGAAAGGGAAAATAATTATTTCATTTGAGGGGGGAGAAACCAGCAGAAGATACATCATCACTGAGCAACTTTCGCGCCTATTTAACCCTTTATAATAAAACAATAAAAGCTTCCAAGTGCTGTCAGGTATCAGAATTCAACATCCAGAAACACTATTTCAAGTTACATTAAAAGAACTTCTTTGTTCACAAAACTGCATGTTTAACAACAACGAGACCTCACATATAATATTCAAGTGATATAACTTTTTTTGTTCAAACATTCTGCATTGCCAAAAGACCTCAGAAAACAGGAGAAAATAAGAGATGGAAAAACTTAGCACCTCACACCCATTAAAAGAACTCAGTGTTGCCATCAATGAAAAGGCAAAGCTCTGCCTTTTTGAACAGAGAGGATATACCTTTCTGTAAGCATATACATCTTACATGTAACAACGTGCAAATACTATACACCAAAAGCTTTAATGAATCAGGAAAAAAACCAGAATGATGACATCAATAGCTATAGTCATACATATCAGGACAGACAATAAGCACAAATCCAAATATCCTTGTTTATTTAAAAACAAACAAACAAACAAACAAATCTGATTTCTGTTAAAAATGAAAGGATACCTGCAAGTTTTACTTAGGAGAAATTTGTATTTCCAGAACTATGACCACTCCAATATCCCTGCACCATTTGCAATTATGTTTTAACATGCATAACATAGCAACAGTGTTAAAATGACAGCTCTGACAGCACTCCTTGTGTCACATCATATGGAAGCTACTGAAAAATATTTCTATAATAAACATATCCACAAACTTAAAATGTGAACTTCTGCAACTAATGCAGTTTGCATTAAAGGAAAGCCATTTAACACATTTTTTAATGCTTAAATGAGCAATTTTGTTTTCTTCATATTTATGCCCCTAAGACCCCAAAAAGATGCCTCAGGGAATGAGGCACTTGGATAGCGACTTGGTTTTGCCTGGATCCCATAAATAGATTTCAATGCATCTCTGAGGTGGCACATTTGGGTTTGAGGCACTTTGTGTTGGGTGGGTGAGTGGAGGAAAGTAAGGTGGAAGGAAGAGAAAGCCTTAAGGCTAAACTCCTGTATAATATTCACTAAATTTAGGGAGGGTGGAATGAGCAGCCTGTGCTTTACAGCCAGGCAAGACAAAGGTTGCCACAGAAAAAGGTAGAAGTAGAAAATTCCAAATTGGAACAGCAGCAACCTGAGAAGCCAGCAACACCCCTTAGATTTCGTTTAACACAGTGTGGGATGGGTCTTTTTGCCCTCATCACAGAGCAATGCTTGGAAGATTATAAAAGAAAGAAAATAGAGAGTACGTAAGATGCCTTTGAGGTGCTCTGCTTCTAGAGTACTGGTAATACAGATGCTAAGAAAGGGAGCAGCATGTCACAAGCCCAGAATGAAAAAATACTTTTTTTATATATATATAAAAATAATATTATACTTCTATTGGTATGATTGCACCTTCCCTAAAGGCAGGGAGACCTTTGGGGACATGCAGGTTGGTGGGCAGGCGAAACAGGTCCCATTCATAGCACTCAATTTAAGACAATACCACAGTACTGTCAAAAAATACTCATCCTCCTATTCATGGCCTCGGTTACACATCCCTCACTGACCCTGTCTAAACACAGCACCAGCATCACCGGCACAACCCCCTGAACTGATGGTAAATGTCTCACATGTTCCAGAAATCTTTACAAGGTACCTGAAGATAAAAAGATGGGCAGAAAAGAAGGATAAACATAGCAAAAGAATGGGATGGGGAGAATTGAATAGTTCCGGTTAAACAGTACAAACATCTATTTTAAGGTTGTTCTTCGATGGATTGGAGCAACGAACAATTATTTATTTGTGTATCAATGAGCATAACCACTTGACTACCAGTGAAAATAGATATGGCCTTGCAGGCAGAGTTTGTAGGAAGGGAAAGCAAAGCTATTTATGCTAGCTGAGACAAGAGAGACTTGTGAGGAGACTTAAGAGATTTAAACAGGCAGCAGCACGGTATATAAATTACACCAGTTACAAACACAAGATTATCCACAGTGGAGTAAATAATTATTCATACATCCTGTTAGGATAGACTATCACTGCTCATTAAAAGACTCAAGGATAATTATGACTAAATAAACAAAGCTCCTTAAAGTGAAGTCACAGCAAACATGCAATATTGTTAAGGTTTATTAAAGAGAAATACAAACCAGTAATTTAAACCAATCAAATAACAACAACAAAACTCAAAACAAAACCCAAATGAACTACCTTTTAAAGCAGTATTATTTGAAAAATGGCATACAGGGGTAAAGCAGATATTTCTGGAGCCCATAAGGCAGCTCCAGTATCACAACTTCCAGCAGTAGCTTTCTGCAGGCAGAGTGAAGTGAAACAACAGGAGCAGCGAGTTTCACAGCTACTCTGCAGTATGGTGTGGACAGCTGTGAAGCTGTCAGGAATCATATGGTTTGTGCTAGTGCTCCTGTTCCTGCAAAGCTGGGGACAGCAGCTGAAGCAAGTGCTCGAGTATGGTGGGAGCTAGGGGAACGTTTTGGTAAAGGTTTGTGAATACATGGATGCAGAAGTTAAAGACAGGAGCAGCAGAACATTCCCAGGCCACTCCCAAGAGATTGTGGGGCTGAGACAAAGGGGAGGGGTTATAAAAGAGGAAAAGAAAGATTTCACACTTGAAAGCAGGGTAGGCAGAGGGGTTCAAATGTATCCAGCAAACAAATATCTGAAAAAAAAAACCCACCAAACCAAAGAGCGGCAGCATATGCCCTGCCTAGCATCTGGATCCTGGACTAACCCTCCACAGAAAGCCACAGTGGTCTGCTGCCCTCCACGTCCCTCTGCTGATCTGTCATGCAGTATGAAGTGGCCACTTCCCTCATGTTAGCCTTTTAGGTTTATAAATGAATCAGTAAATATTTTAAGTTACGTCTGTATGGGCAGAAGGTAGAGTTTTTTAGTCTTATCATCTGAGGATTGCAAAAAGTACTTACAAATCTACTTTCCGTATGTCAATATGCAATTAGAGGATCTAAATCTGTGATGCAAGAAGAGCTCTCATATTGAAGATAACAAAATTGAGATACTGGCAACTCTGAAGATCAAATCCTAGATCTGTTATCATAATTAGCATATTTTCAGAACAGGCTAATTTGAAATGGGATAACAAGCAAGAGATGATGTGTCACGTATCTTTTTATATGTTACTAAGGAGAAAAAGAAAGAGAAAGCTCATCAGTAATCCATTTAAGATATATCTATGGTGCTCCAACCCAAAAGACAAATTCACCATTATTAATAATTTCATTGTTATCAACCTAATTCCTAAAATTTCCCAGAAAAATTGCTACCTTTCCATACACGTTTAAAATTCCTATGTGGTTTATTACCAGTAGGTGCTTATATACCCCACCTCACCCCATACATTCACATACCTCTATGCACATAAATCTTAACACATAACACAGAGCAAAAAATATGTTTGGAACAAACCAGAAATACAGCTGGGTTTGGGGCATGCTGTAAGAGGCAATAAGGCTAATAATGTCTGAAGCTTATGTCTGTGTCCTACCAAGCCATCCAGGGTCAGATCTTGTTCAAAAGCTGCCCTTTCTAGCAAGAAACATACAGATCTCAGAATTCTGCCACAGAGGTTTTCTGCTACAAGTTCTTACTTCATTGAGTTTGTCTGGCCAATGCCCTTTGCTCAGGCAGAGTTTACTCAACCTCTTGACAAGAATCTAAGAGGCTACAATCCTTCCCAGTCCACATCCCAACAAAGGAAACCAAAATGCCCTCCAACCAGTTAATCGTGGAGCAAAGCAGAAGAGCAGTAACTATTTGACCAAAGACATAGAGCCATTGGGACTCTAACACAGCTTTTCCCACTGAAAGGAGCTCATTTCAACACATGAAGTATTGGGCAACTAGTTGCACAATAATAAATTATAACCAGAGGACAAACATTTTCTGGTTTGCTTGCAAACACTCAGAGAACTGAGGTAAAACTGACAGCCCAAACACCTTTTTTTCAAACAGAACTAAGGCCCGCTGTCAAGATTACAAACACTTAAAAGTACACCAAGTGCTTCTGTAGTTACACTCCCAAGAGTAAGCAGAAGCCCCTCTTGGATTCTTCTGAGATGGGAAACGACACTGGGGTACCCTGTGTCAGTCAAGGCTCCTCGATAATAAGAAGCAGATGTGCAGACTGACTTATGTAACCATGTTTTGTTTATGCACTGTCCCGTATCTCACGGACCTACACTTGTGTCTGTGTGAGCACTGTACTCTGCAGCTGGTGGGAATCTTCAGATTGGTCCAAATGAATCTGTGTGATACTCAACAGCACCAGATGTGACCTCTGATTTTCCTGCCTATTTGTCATACCTAGGTAGAAGGCATAGCAGTCTGTAATGATATGGGGCACTGTCATCCACCTGCAATCTATGCATATAGCTGGGGGAATAAATAAATAACACTTCCTCATTTCCACGGGAATAACTCCCTTCCGTGTCTCTAGCACCCTCATACAGCTGCATGCCAAGGAAGACAACAAGTGCCCCATGTTCATTATGTGTATTGGTAAGATGCTTAAAGTTGTACAACCCTTTTAGTACTGAATGGTGAAAGAGGCAGATGACAGAGGATCCTGCCACCACCTCTTCTGCAAAGAGCTGTTAAAAGTCCCCTTGTTTCAGGAGAATGTGCACAGGGGAAACCAAGTGTCCTACAGAGATGAACAAAACTGTCAACAGCAAGAGAAATACATTAATTCAGCTCAAGAGATGCTTTCCTCTAAGCTTTTCTCAAAACCCTTCCAGCCTACTGTGGGACACCAAAGTTTTATTGCGCATTCACCTTTTCAATCACTCTCATTAAAAGCAGAGGCCATGTCAACAGGAAAAGACAATCTCTTATATCTGGAAAAAAACCAAGGCATGGTAATTCCAGTCAGATCCACCAGCTACAACCATTGCCGTAACAGTAAGTTACAGATGATCATTACAGCCATTTGCCATGACAAAGATTGCTTAAAAAAAAAAAAAAAATTGGAATGTGCACAGATAAAAATCAATTTCATTCACATTTTGGCTTGAAAAAGAAGGTAAAGAGGGAATATATGAATGTGTTTGTTTTTAAACAAATGTGGCAATTATTTTCCTCAGTATCTGGAAATATCTCTAGGATGTACTTTTGCATGCATACTTTTGCATTTTTGAAAGATGAAACCGAGAGGCATAAAACCTTGAGTTGTGTCAGCAAAGTTATTGCAGAAAGCTAAAATGTTTTTAGCATCTCTTTTTCACAACTAAAATTAAGCTCAGCACCATAAAATGGAATATTTGGGAGAAAAACTGAACTTCAGAGCATCATTTCTACTGATTAGTGAAGAAGACTGTTGAAAATTGGCCTTGAGAATTCTTCCATTTAACCCTTGTTAGTAGTTTTAACATATGTCAAAAGGCTAAATTAATCACTACAGGGGACTTAGTATTTAGCTATGCCAAGTTGCACCAATGCACAAACTACTTTGCCACCACTCTCATTCTATGTTGTGTTATTTGAAGAGTAAATTAGTTTTCTCCTTAGTGAAGATGCACCATTGTACCATTTTTATAAATTCAGATCAAGAGCCACAAGCTACGTTTTCAGTGAAAAGATGATTTCTGGTTTAAAACAGAGCTGGCCTGCCAGCACTAGGCTTGCTGCCCACCAGAGGTGGGAAAGCTGCATGTAAGTAGCAGGACAGACTCAGATGAAGACAACCTTGGAAGGATGGGAGAGATACTAAAAACTGCCCCTGTGAGGGGTTCAGAGATGCCAGAAATTGGAGCACCTGCTCACACATGGCAGGAGGTGTTTCTAAGCATGGTTTCTGTAGTCAGACCATCTTACTTAAAAGATTAATTGAAAGAGCAAAGGTCTGTACAACTTGAAGACCTGTTCATGACTGTCATTGATCATGGGTGTCCAATCTCACCGTGCCCAAGTTGGGATGTGGGAACATCAAACACATTATGGTCACAATATCAACTGCTTAAACCAAGAAAAGGATTAAGGTTCCCTGTGAAACCTTTCTTTGGTCCCACTGTGCAATATGCCTTCTGTGCTTCAGGAAAGATGCAGACCATCTGGAGAGAACTTGAAACAGTGAGAAGAATCTGAGCTCCACAAAACATCAGCTACAAAGAAAGAATGATCAAATTCGGGATTTTTTGTTATGAAGTAAAGCATGCTGGGGAAATAAGTCCAGAGCCTTTTGCACAAATCTATCCTTCATTATCCCCGACAGATGATGGGCTAAACCCCTAATGAAGAGTGTAAGTTGTATGTGAGGGAAGTGTTTTGAACAGTAAAACCAAAGAAGAGAGTTGTTTAGGGAAGATCTGAAAGTTTTATTATGAGAAGATGTAAGAGTAGCTTATATAAGCTTCCATCAGGGAAGACAGCTGTAGGTATCTGCCTTGGAAAAGGAGCTGAACTTAGATGATCTCCATCCTGCCCTATGAATCTGAGGTAGAGCTGCTTCAACAACAACCCATTATCAAATTCTTCTGGAGATCATTTCTTTAGTCAATGCATGAACAGACAAGATGGACAGCCAATAAGTACTGAACTATTTTCTCATTTTACAGTGTGTGGTCTTAGTCATTACCTGCTGACAACATTAAATTTGTGCTCTGCAAACCAAATCAGTAATTTCACTCTGGGCTAGACTGGTCATTGATACAGTGCTGAAATATTACTTCACTATTTTTTAATAATTTATTTATGATCAGAGGGTTGGAGCAGCTCTCCTGTGAGGACAGGCTGAGAGAGTTGGGGACTTCAGCCTGGAGAAGAGAAGGCTTCCAGGAGACCTGATAGTAGCCTTCCAGTATCTGAAGGGTTCTTGAATATCTCCAGAGAAGGAGACTACACAACCTTCCTGGGCAGCCTGTTTCAGTGCTCTGTCACCTCCTCAGGTTCACATGGAACCTCCTATGCCTTAACTTCCACCCACTGGTCCTTGTCCTGTCACTGGGCATCACCAAGAAAAGGCTGGCTCCATCCTCCTGGCACTCACCCCTGACATACTTATAAACATGAATGAGGTCACCCCTTAGTCTCCTCCTCTCCAAGCTAACAAGCTCACTCAGGCTCTCCTCATAAGGAAGATGTTCAACTTCCTTAATCATTTTTGTGGCTCTGCACTGGACTCTCTTGAGCAGCTCCCTGTCCTTCTTGAGCTGGGGGGCCCAGGACTGGGCACAATACTTCAGATGAGCCTCACCAGGGCAGAGTAGAGGGGCAGGAGAACCTCCCTCGACCTACTAACTACAGCCTTCTAATACACCCCAGAACGACACTGGCCCTACTGGCCACAAGAGCACACTGCTGGCTCTTGGCCATTCTTCCAGCCACCAGGACCCCCAAATCCCTTTCCCAGGTGCACAACTCTACACTTTCCCTTGTTGAACTTCAGCAAATTTCTCCCTGCCCAGCTCTCCAGCCTGTCTAAGTCTCTCTGAATGTCAACACAACTCTCCTGTGTGGCAGCCACTGCACCCAGCTTGGTGTCATGAGAGAACTTGCTGATAGTGCACTCCATGCTCTCATCCAAATCATAATACATTGAATAACACTGGTCCCAGTACTGACCCCTGGGGAACTCCACTAGTTTTATAATGTGCTTTCTTTGAAGATTATTCATATATATATATATATATATAAATATATATATAAATATATAAAGAAGTTCACTGCTACTTTTTCAACATTTTCTTTGTTCAGAAAAATCAACAGATGTCCACCAACTACTTCTTTTTGAGGGAATAAAGCACTCCAGCCCTCCATCTCCAGATTTCAAACTTAATGTTAGCAGCAGCAGCAAAACAAGGGAGAACAGAGCAACTGGCCTGGAATGAAAATTACGTGCTTTGTCCAATTACAAGTGAAGCAGGAAAGCAGGAAGGTGTGCAGCCAGGGTTTTTTCGTAGCTTTAGTGACAGTCTCACAAGAACAGATATTTAGCAGACCAAAGCACTAAAAATCAAAAAAAGGGTGTGAAAATCTCAGCTTCTACTTCTTATTTTAAGAATGCATGATTATGGCAAAAGGTCTGAAAATGTGCAATTAATGAAATCTGCAGTCTCTGGAAGTAGATGGAAAGCAAAATGAATCAAAAAGTGTTTTGTTCTTCTATGAAATTGTGTTTCTAGGCCATTAGCTGTTAGTTTTTAATGTTTGGAGCTGACAATGTGGGAAGCAGAGGAGGAAGGTAGAAGTGGGCTCTGCTGCAAGTCACAGCCGGGTTCTGGCTGCTTGCCTGCCTCATGGGCTGCACTTCCCCTGCTCTCTGCAGGCAGCACAAACCAAGGGAGCAGATTCCTTTCGAAGAAGCTGGATTCAACTCCCAAGCTGACAGAAGCTTCTCACAAGGCTTATAAAAAGAAAAAGGGAACAACCAAAGGAAAAAGCTCCAAAACCCATGACGCTCATGATATATAAGAGCTGGCAGCATTACTCCTGCCACTGCCAGGCTAGATAGTTTATCTTTGCTTGACGTTACTGCCCCTCCCCACATGTGGTCAGTAACTCATTCCTTCTGAGCAGGCACACACACCCCCCTCACCCCTTTCAGCCTTCCTACCCCAAGATGGCTTAGATACTGTTTATTTTAATGGTGTTTAGCACATCACATTTTGAGCACTATAATGTTAATAAAATCTATTATTAAACTTCCTACCTCAATTCCATTCACAGTCAGTAGTTCTCTTGGACTCCCATATCCCATCTCCAACATTGACCAACTTATCTGTTGCCTTTCACAGATTCACAGATTGCACTGGGTTGGAAGGGCCCTGCAAAGGTCATGTTGTCTCACTCCCCTGCAGTAAGCAGGGACACCTCCAACTAGATCAGGCTTTCTCTAGAACGTTCTTATTTAGCTCCAGTGTCAGGGAGGATCCAGAAAAAAAGTATCACCCCAGCCAAGCTTTGGCTAATCTCTCAGCCACTGGAATCTTCTGGCATATCCTACTATGTCAAAATAACCTGTTTGCAGTAGCAAATACTTTAATTATTTCATGTAAAATACTACACTTTATGCACCACATCCTGTGCTTTTCCAGCCCCTTAATCTTCACTATCAATGACAAAAACACAGAACTGTCTTATACTCAACTCTGAAAAAAAAACGATGCAAAAGTAGCTCCACCTACATCTGCATCTACTTCTGGTGGAGGCTTTGCTTCTTTTCTGTGTTCTAGGCAATTTCTGTGCTGTGTGTTATAGTACCATACTTCTCCTGTATCTCAGATGCCTAAACTATTTTCTGAATGTTTAAATATTTCACTGGATTAATTTACAGAAAAGAGATGAAGTTGATTATTATGAATGGTTTGGAAATCAGCTTCAAGACTACTTCTCCAAGTTACAGGCTTAAATTCTCTATGGACTCACACCTTATCCTGAATCTTGATGTATGTTAGACCACAGCTACATGAGTGACCGTCACCAGCATGTGTTATCTCACACGCTGCATTTTCTCTTAAAAGAATGGAGCCAAGCCACTCAGAATTGAGGCCTCCTACCCCTGCATGGCACAGTGTCAGCACACCACAGACAACGATACAGATGATTGATCAAGAAGTCACAGATCAGAAGAGGCTTCCTTCTGCTAGATTTCAAGACATAGTGCCAAAAAACCCTCTAATATCTATTCCCCACCCCCCATTGTTATGAGTTCATCAGTGACTTCCACAGATAACACTAAACTCGCATCTCAGTCTGGAATCAAAATTACCTGAAGTCAAAGAAACCTATGACTTCAAATTAATTAATACATTCATTAAATAATTATAAAAGATCAGAGACAGTCTGATCATTGACAAATTAATTAAAAATTAATAGTACTTAGGGGTTTTATGCTTTGATCCGCCTGAGCAATGGGCCTATAATAGATTAGACATGACTGAAAGGCTAAGTCAACACTTCAGGTTGGAAGGAAGAGTAGTGAAGGGCAAACAAGGGCTAGTTCAGAACCATGCAGAAGACTTTTTAGAAGACTTGCTCAGCTTTTGAAAAAACAAATTTATGGTAGGGGAAAGTACTGTTACCAACTAGTCACAACAACAGCAAGGAGGTAACCTTGAGAAGAACAGAGAGGGGATTAGGGAGTGCTAAAACTTCTGCACATCAGCCATATCAGGGTCAAAAAGAAACCTAAACCAGCTGTTCAGTTCAAGTTGCTTTACATATTTATTACAATTTAATACCAGTTTTGGAAAAATTCTTTTTAGAACAAAATTTTTTTTGTGTGTATTTCATTCAGGTATACACACAAGATCTGTTTAACCAAAATTCTCTGTCATAGAATGTATTTCTTGGAACCTAAGAAGATTGTAAGCATGTAAAACATGAAAATTATGTATGCGGCAAGTAGATGAAGTAATTTTTTGTGCATGGAAAATATGCTCTGTGTTGGATTAGGAGGAAAGTAAAAGGATGACGACAATTCTTGTCAAGTCTGTCAAAATATAATTACACCTGTAACTCCTAACTGGTAACTGCAATCTCTGCAGCAACTATTGGGCTAAAAGTTGTTACCAGGGCTTCAACGGAGAAGCCCTGCTAGAATTCAATGACACCGTTTCAAGAGTGATCACAGGCAGTATGTTCTGGTTTCCTTCAAATAATGTAATTAACACTTCAACTGTTTTGGGGGTAATTTATACTGCTAAAATTGTTTACAACAAACCAAAACAACAGCAACCAAACAACTAGAAACGTTTCCTGTATTATACATTCTGAAATAAGGAAGAACATTGTAAAAATGACAAGAGATTTCTTTCACGTGGTTCCTGAAAATATAGACATACAAGTTGAAACTTCAGAAATCACTTTATATGGAATCATTTTCTCAGTAGGGAAGCTTCAGTAATCACATTTTATTTCCTATTACTTCAGTTTGGTTTAATTTAAACAGCTAATATGCTGGAATTCCAAAGTTTACCAGTGTAGTCTGCGGACAACACTCAAGGAATGAGCTTTTCACCTTGGTCTCCCTACATGACAGTTAATCCATCAGTCTCAAGCACAGGCTGCTCTTGCCAGCACTTCAAGGCAGCAGCAGCATGTCCCAAACCTGTGCCCCAAGCGTTCTGCACCACATGACCAGACTCCCACCCCTGTGTCCCTGGCTTAGCACCAGCCTCCTTGTTCACTAACCTGGTTTTAGCTTCCACTCCCACAGAAGCAGTGGAGCTTGCAGACTCCTCGGATACTGAGTGCTGAAGGACTGGTGTTAGCTGCTTGGTGCTGTCCGCTTCGGTTTGGGCATCCTCTTCTGCAGACTGCTCTTTGACTTCTGTTTAAAAATAAGAATAATATTGACTTACTTAATTTATTTAGACTATAAAAACATCTGTAAACTTTCCCTTGTGCTGCAAACATCCGTTTAACTTATTGACTGATTAACCCACGTAACTATGTTCTCAGACAAAACAAAAACAAGAGCAGGAAAATATTACCCTTCACATCTATCTAAAACAATAAATTGAATGCTTATGAAGTTGTTTCCATAACACAACATGCCACTGTGGACTAAAGATGTTCAATAAGTAATGAGGAATGGGGCAGGAGAAGTATTGGTCAATGACACTCTTTTCATATGAGGTTGCAGTTCTAGACATTGTCATTCTCCCCAGATCTGCTCTTGTGTACTTGCTCTGTCATCCCTGAACAAATATCAGGGTGAACACACTAATCTGGCATATAATAAACCTTTTTTCCTCCCAGGTTAGCTTTAAATTTGATCAATTCCCAGAACTACCTCATTTCTGATTACACTAACTGCATGCTGCCGTGGGGCTGAGGGAGGCAAAGGAAGGAAGGAAGGACACAGCTTATGCCAGTTTAAACTTCATTCTGAAGTACAGGAATATAAACAATTTTTGCAGCATCTTTTTTAATTACTTGTTAGACACTAATATGTAGGTCTACAGCTGACAGTGTTACTATTTGCTTGAAAAGTTTATTTCTGCTTAGAAACATGAAACACCACGTTGCCACTGTATATGTAATTTAAACCCTCTTCCAATTTGATTTCCTCCTTTGCACAATGACTCAGGGATTTGCCAAGCAGGACAGGGAAATGTGCTGCCCCAAGTGCAACAGAATGCACAGGAACAAGGGTCAAGACCGTCAAGCAATAAAGTCGGTTATTTCCACACTCCTTCATACCCTGATTTCGAAGCCCAAATAACATAAAAATCATAGGACTCTGTTCTTAGGCACATCCAGCTTAAGATCAGTGCCCACAGCTGCCACATCTGTCCCCACAGCAGAGCCAGACCAAGGACCTAGACCTGGGTCACACACCACCTAGAAGTTCCAGTGAAAGCAGGTTTGAGCTAGGCAGGCAGTGCACACAGCTCTTTCAAAACAGTCTAGTGAGAGTAAAGCCAATAGCCTACCTAGAAGATTTATGCAGAAGACACATTCACTTTTCTAAAAACCTTAATACACAACATGTCAAAATGTAATCAAATACTGGGAAGGATAAATGATCCAAGTGGAGACATGGATGGTAGAAGAATCCGCGACATGGGTGGGTGCACTCAAAAACCTGCTACAAGCTCTAATCTTATTTATACAAGAGGAAGAGTCTCAGAATACAAAACTGCACAGCTTGGTCTGTAATACTGAAATTATATGCCCACTAGTGCATGCAGAGAAGGAGACATCTTTCTTGTTTGATATACTGAAACTGAAGTAAATTTTTTCTTTAACCTAGAGTGAACTCATAGAGTGACAATGTATAACATTTTTAGATACCTTCACTGAGGGCTTTAAGATAATGAAGAGAAGCACAAAATTAAGGAAAAAAAAGAAGACAAAATTCCTATTCATGACTGAGTGTGCCAGATATTTATTGCAGCTGGGATAAAAATGGAATTGCTTTACCTATTTCAGTTAAGTTACTCAGTAACATACATACATACATCTGAAATGTTTTTGGACATCTGAAACATCAAAAAATTACTACCTTTCCAAAAGTCAAATGGCTTATGTTAAACCTATCCTAAAAAAAGGTGTACATATATATATATATATGTACACACACACTTCAGATTTATTTTTATATATATATATATATATATATATATACACTTCATATTTTTATGTATATATATATACACACACACACACATACACATATATAGAAAAATTAATTGTGGACAACCCAATTTGTGTGACACTAAATAAATATCCTGTTGGGAATGCATCCCCACAGTGAAG
The DNA here is from genome assembly GCA_013396675.1 of Eubucco bourcierii. Lineage (NCBI taxonomy): Eukaryota > Metazoa > Chordata > Aves > Piciformes > Ramphastidae > Eubucco > Eubucco bourcierii. The sequence goes on along the minus strand of VWZE01006809.1, from coordinate 731,006 downwards.
GGCTCCATACAGTAAACAAAACAAAACAGAACTCCACACCCTTACTTTTTGGCATGTCTGAACAAACAATCCATGCAATCATTCCTGGACAAGGATTCCTGAAACCATTAGTGTCCGGCAGAACCATTCATAATGCTCCACAGCATATTTTCAAAGTATGTTGGAACTGAAGGATGACTTTGTGCAACTTCCAAGTTTCTAAATACAACCTCAGTGAACAGTGCAAAACATAAACTCCTACAAAACAGGCAGACACCAGACCACTAAACCAAAAGCTACAACAAAACTCAGGACAACCTCAAGCGAAGAGAAGACTACCAGAAAGAGTGGCCTTGCTCTGAACCATCTTGTCAACTTTATTTAGCTTAGTTAAACTTTGCAACAGGAACTCTGCTCCACTGTGTGCCTGCAGGAACTTTCAAGTAAGCAAAAGCTATTTATTCTTTGCCAGCTTTCATCTCATTATACATTAATGGGCACCCATTACACTGGAAAGACAAAGTTCATGGGCACTAACTCATCTTCTTCAAGAACCCTAGACTCTATGAGAAGACACAGATTATTTCACTACACACTACAACTATATAAGCTTACATCCTTATGGTGTTTTTCCCCCTGCTGTTTGCTTCTCTAGAAAAGAAGGGACCCAAATTATACTAAATGAGACAAACAACATCTCAACTGCTGTCTCTGCAATAAACCAAACTGTGTCTCAATATGCCATTGGAAAACTGAAAGCACAGTGCTCACCACAGTGTGAAAATAGTGCTTCTGCTAGTTGTGCATACCATGCTTTGTGCAAAGTTTTACAGCAGAAGGTTCAGGAAGAACAGAAGCTGCTGTGTGTTTCATGACTTGAACTGGATGGAAGTCCAGCACTTGCAGAGCAAAGGGACGGCAGATACACTCATTGCTGCCTCTGAGATGTTCTTGGAAGCATCTGGCACAATACATTAACTGCTTTTCACTGTATTTAATGAATGTTCATCAGACTTCATTATGGCATCCTACTTGGAGGCTTCTGGGAACGAAGGACCCATGAATGATTAATAAATGTGAAGCTCATTTTGAGATTCATATGTAAGGCTTTATTTTATAGCCTGTTTTCATGATTGATTCTGTCACGATGAAGGTCTTGCCTATGTATAATGAGTTGGTGGGGGAATTGAGAATTAAAAAAGCTAATTGCACAATTCCCAAATGTCTCTAAGTTCTTTTTTTTTAATGTCACTATCCTTTATTAAAACATTCAGAAAATACTAGAAAACATACCATTTCAAAAGTGTTTATTATTTGAAGATAATTACATCAGGAGTTTGTTCCCCACCCTACTGGTGAGGACAGAAGGGCTTTCTGAAAGCTAAGTAAAATCTCCAAAAGCACAAGGAATAAAGCTCCTATCCACAGAAGCCATCAAAAGAGTTGTCCCAGTTTAGGAACAAAGTACATTTCCAGTAGTCAAAGTTTATAATTCTGTTACTGTTCTGGACACAATCTCATAGAAGCATCACCTCTTCTGAGGAATTCAGACTGGCACACTTATGTGCCAAAATCTTTCACATAAAGGCTTTGGCAGCTAAACATGAGGGAAAATGGACATGCTGTAGCTAACTGGTCCCATACAGATCGCCTGCAGCCAAGCCAAGGTACACTGAACGTCATGCAGCAGTTGATGGCTGCTGATAGATGCCACCATTACTTGGGCTGCACTGAGTGTGTAGCCACATTTTCATGCCTGCTAAAACCACAACCATGGGAGTAAGAGGGGGGAAAGTGTATGAAGTTTGAGTGCAATGGTAATAACCAGATGAGAGAACCATTTCTCTACAGAAATTAGCATCCTTTTTCCATCCTAATTCAACACTCAAATTTTATTTGCAACAGCAGAACCTGCAACTGTGTCAGAAGTGTCTTGGTGGGTCTTTTCTGCAAGTGCTGCACGAGTATTTTCTTTCACAACCACCACTTTCTCCTACCTGAAGGACATTGTGGTAGGTTTCTTACTGTGAGAGTTGTTATACAGAGATGAGAAGAAAGCCCGTGGTTATTCTTTTTGAAACATTTCAGTGTATATTTTGATACTTTTAATTCAGATATAATTATTTATTAAATACATTTTATACAGAGAATAACTTTGTGCAGATTTTGTACCAGCTATGAAATAAAAACGAGGTTTTCAATGGAGGATCATTTAAACAATAATTTTGGGTGTTTTAAACACAAGACACTATATTAGGGAGAACTAGCTCTCAATGACTGGCACCTGAGGGACTTCCTAAGCTAGGGAAGGTGTTCAACAGCTTATATTTTCATTAATATCTTTGGGTCTTATTGAAACCCATGTACAATTTTCATGGCCAAAGCATCCACTAGCAATGAATTCTATAATTTAAGTAGATGTTGAGTGCAAATGTACCTACTTTTGTGCTCTGAACGTGATCTCTGTCCCCTAGTTTTCCTGCAGCAAAATATTCCCTGCTGATTTTCTCATCATTTCATAGAATCATAGAATGGTAAGGTTGGAAGGGACCTCAAGGATCATCTAGTTCCAACCCACTGCCATAGGCAGAGACACCTCCCACGAGTACAGGTTACTCAAGGCCTCCTCCAACCTGGCCTTGAACACATCCAGGGAGGGAGCATCCACAACCTCCCTGGGCAACCTGTTCCAGTGTCTCACCACCCTCACTGGAAAGAACTTCCTCCTAACATCCAGTTTAAATCTCCCCTCTACCAGTTCAAACCCATTGCCCCTAGTCCTGTCATTACAAGACCTTGTCAATAGTCCCTCCCCAGCCTTCCTGTGGGCCCCCTTCAGATACTGGAAGGCTACTATCAGGTCTCCTGGAAGCCTTCTCTTCTCCAGGCTGCAGAGCCCCAACTCTCTCAGTCTGTCCTCACAGCAGAGCTGCTGCAGCCTCTGAGCATCTTTGTGGCCTCCTCTGGACCCGCTCCAACACTTCCATGTCCTTCCTGTGCTGAGGGTTCCAGAACTGCACACAGTACTCCAGGTGGGGTCTGACGAGAGCAGAGTAAAG
>VWZE01006809.1:691385-727803 GCA_013396675.1 Eubucco bourcierii | reverse complement strand
CTGCACACTTGCTGAGGGTGCACTCATTCCTCTGTCCATGTCACTGACAAAGATGTTAAACAGCACTGGTGCCAGCACTGGTGCCAGCACTGACCCCTAAGGGACACCACTTGTCACTGTTGAGATCATCTGATACCACTGATCATTTTGGAGGATCCTATTAAACTGGTTTCCAGTAATGTAATTTCAGACTGAATGCTTTTACCTTAACTGATCTCTCCTATTATTTATTGCTTCTTGTACTCATTGGCCTTTCCTGTACTTTCCCAGTTACAGCTCATCTTTTTGGAAAGGGAAGTAGAACTGCACCTGGCACTCAACATTCAGTCATGGCATAGTTCATAAAGCAAGAGTAAAAAAACCAATGCACTGAGTGTTTTTTCTCCTTAAGCCACTCTCAGTAATTCTTAGAATTTTACTTCCTTCTTGACTTATAAAAGCTACTGCACTTTTGGAAAGAACTATAGCACCACTTGCTCAGGTAGCAACAGTTATTTGGGAATGATTTTTGTTAAGACAAAGATTTTCCCCTTGTTGTTCTTTTACATGCACGACTACTGTTTAAGAGTATTTTTACTGTCTACAGTCAGTCTTCCCTGACTTGCTGGTGGTACCTCTTTTATTATCCTAAATAAATTTATTTTACCTGCTACTTTATTCTCTTTTCTTTTTGACCTACAAAGTGTTAGCAGGGCAGATTCTAATGGAACCCCAAAGCCAACCTGGTTTATACTATGATTTTGCTCATGTAAACTGAGGTCTCAGTGTCTCCAGTATTTCATCTACACAACTGGAAAGTCAGCCTCAACACAGCATGACTAAAAGTTATGGTAGATCCATAGAACTAAAACATACACAAAACAGGACCATTTTCAGTGAGGAAAACAGCGTACAGGCACAGCAGATACATGCTACTCTTTCGGTATATTTGATTAGTAATGCCAATGCAAATCCCATTATCATGTCACTAATGACACAGTAGCAGCATTTTACATTAAGCTGAGAAGCAAAATGATCACTAAGGAAAAAAAAAAAAATCAGTAAGAGACAGAGCTGGTGGTCAATGGAAAGGAGTCTATCTTGAGGTGGACAGGAAGCTGAGAGTCTAGTGATGGAGTAGAAGCAGTTACCAGCACTATTTTTTAGAACAAAGTTGATTTACCTCCAGACAGATCTTTCTTCCAAATTTCCTTTTTCCAACTCCAAATCTCTCCTCTCTTTCCACCCTTAAGAATTCTACATTCAATTTATCCTAATGCAAACACAGCACTTGGCAGAAAATGGGCAGGCCTCAGAAATGGCTATAGTTGGCAGGGATAATAACCCATACTGAAATGATCAGAGCAGCACACAGCTTATCCTGCTTAGCTTTCAATTCTGCCTCTTCTTACATGTCATACTACAGAATTTTGTTAAGGTAGCAACTTTTCCTGGACTGCCATTAAAATGGCTGTGCCTTAGCAATACAAAAGAGCCACTTCAGGAAGACGCCTTTTTTTTTTAGCAAACATTTGTTGCAATATTACACAGAATTACGGAATGGTTTGGGTTGGAAGGGACCTCAGACAGCATCTAGCCCAACCTTCCTACCAAAGCAGGGTCACCCAAAGCAAGTTGCACAGGATCATGTCCAGGAGTGTTTTGAAAATCTTCAGAGAAGGAGAGTCCACAACCACAACTGGGCAGTATGGTCCAGTGCTTTGTCACCCTTACAGTTTTTCCTGACATTCAGATAGAATTTCTGGTTCATGCCCAGCATTTCAGTTTGTGCCCACTGCCTCATGTCTCCTCAGTGGGCACCCCTGAAAAGAGACTGGCCCCATCCTCTTGCCTCTCACCATTTAGACATTGATTAAGATCCTCGCTCAGTCTTTTTTTCTTCAGACTGAACAGCCCCAGGTCTCTCCTTGTAAGAGAGATGCTCAAGACCCATCACAACTTTCGTGGTCCTCTCTTGGACTCTCTCCCATAGTTCTTTGTCTCTCTTGAACTGGACACAATACTCCACCCACATATGGCCTCACAAGGGCAGAGCAGAGTGCAAATAGAAATTACACATTACAAATTGAAAGACTGTATGTACTTAGATCCTTCCTTGCTTTTTGCCCAAAACCAGTTTTCGCAGCTAGAAAACACCTCTAGGTGGGATTATATGGGGCATCATCTTTTTCCCTTCCTGTGAGGGAAGTTCTCATTCCTCTTGCATTGTTCTCTTCCCCAAAAGCAGAGTTTAATACACTGAATTTATGACATGGACTTCTCACATTTTATGAAAATTGATTAATTTTAAGGAGTGCATGAGCAAAGCTAGAATCCATAAATAAAACAAATATAAGAAACAAAGGCCTCACATAGAGTAAAGAATTCCTGATTATGCTCAGCACATGAACCAGACAATAGAAAAGAAGCTAGAAACACAGAGACACAAAATATGTCGAGAGTTGCACGTTTTGTACGTTCAGATGATCTCATTTAGAATTTCAAGATATTAAGATACTGTGGTTTGGTTTGCCAACTACTAAAGCAAATTGCTGACAACTCGACTTTTTGCAAGGAAATAAAACAAAAAGCCTTTTTAGTCAAAACAGAAATTCATAAACTGGAACACAAATATACTTCCACCTGATTAAGTCACACATGAAGCAACACACCAAGATTCCTCCTTCTCCCACACTTTATTTTTAACACAGGTAAGTGCTTCTAAGTTTTAAAGGCAGCAGTCTTTTCAATTAATACAATTAAACCCCTCTCAAGTCACATGCTGATCAACTTTTCAAATAATACAGTTGCTATTTTCTGTCTCTGTCAGACTGATCAAGACTCTGCTCTTCAGTTCTATTCTGGTTCCCCCTGTCAAAATGGGATTTCAGATGACTGTATTTCCATGAGGTTTCTTTTCACTGAGGAGTACAGTTTTCAAAACCTTCTCAGGCTCAGCAGTGAAGTGATGGTGTATCACTTCCAGCAGCAGACCCAGTAGAGTTTCTCATCTTTCAGGATTCCTAGCACAGGCAGCAGCCTGTACCTTTAGAAATGAGCATCAGCACTCTGTGACAGTCAGGGTGATTTTGATGAGGGGTAATGGAGATACATCTATATACACCCTCGGAGCCTTAAAAATAACCATCTGTGTCCCTTTTTGCTCCAAAGTAAAACCTGCTCTCAGACCTCTCTTGAAGAACTTTGTTAATCATGACATGCAAAGCTGAAAAAGATACAGCTATCCTAGATTCCCTACACAGTAGTGTGCCAGCAGATGTGAAGCTTGCATTTATTTTTTGGTTTGGGGCATTTTAAAAAGTACATTTTAAACTTACAAAACTTACCACTTGTAATCACACTTTCTGGCCCCTTTGCTGATTTTCATAAGACTGTTTCTACTGTTTCTAGCACATGGGGTAGGAAGAGCAATAAACAGAATACAGGATACAATTAGAACTAGATTTCCTTTCCCCCACTCTTTTTTTTTTTTTTTTTTTTTTTTTTACAGACAACACTGGCTACAACTTCTTCACTTCCAACTTTAATAACTGGTAATTACCTATTTGTAGAAGCTGGAAAATACAGGCCAGTCACTACCATCAGCAGCTTATTACCAAAGACAGAAAAACAACTGACAGAATAAAATGATGTACCGTCCTTGCATTAAGCTTTAACATAGACTTCTTCCACAAACCATTAAAAACACTTAAATTCAGCAAAAGTTGTGACTAAACACTCATGAGCCTCCTCAAAGCTTAGAGCCTTGAGTACAAAGCCTTCACCACCATTCACCATCTCGCACATAAGAAGCAAGAGACCTGCGTACACAGTGGAAGCTCAACTGCCATCCACTTGGTAATTTTAGCCTTCTCTTTTGTAGCTTCCACTACTGCAAACATATTTCTCTATGGTCTATAAGATGTTGCTGCAAAATGGCTCTTTTGAAGTCCTTCATTGTTCTCCCTATAAATCTACACTAAGCATAGATTCTTGTCTCCATCTTTTAGGGTTTCACAACTCTACCTCCTTTACTTAGCAGCTGTGAGAGTAATTCTATGCTCAGCTGGCATTTCCATGCAATTGCTGCCCTGACCACCAGCTTCTGCTGTTAGCGTCTCTCGCTTCCTTCCACTTCCCTCATTACACATATAGGCCTATCTAATTAAATTTATAAACCCTTATGCTTCAATGCGTTTTTAAGACTTGTTTCTGTCAAGCCAACAAAATTCCGCCAACTGGCCATGGTACCATCCTTCCTGGCAGGTTTTATCCTTCTACATATATTCAGTCCCTGGTTAAAAACAGGCAAATGGCTACAGACATGTGCCTGGCAAAGAGATGACAGTTCTTCACCATGGCCTTTATCTTGTGTGTTAGCTCATCTGCTTGTCTCTTCAGACTCTTAACCTGCCAGAACAGAAATCACAGTCTGTGACAACAGTACTCAGTCCAGTACAATGAGATCCCTCTGGTAACAGGAGCATTTGGGAACTATCGTAACAAGAGCAAGCACAGAGATTTATCTTGTTTCCCAAGCAGCACTAGGAAGCATTCATGTTTTGCTATCCCCACTATCCATCTGTATATAATCTGCTGCAGCCAGCTGAAAGCACAGGTCAGTCAGTAATACTGTGTTTTGGCAGGTATTCTAAAAAAGAGGTATTCTAAAAACAGCAGCTACTGCTTCAGAGCTTTCACTTTTGTTAGGTAGAGACTCATAAGAACAGGTAAAAGAGACTCTACATAACACACTACGAAGACATTCCCATTAGACTGTTTAAAAGAAACAGGTTCAAGTAACTTTCATTAATGTAAGTTTGAATAATGCAGGTCATTTTTCTTTTCTATCTGTCCAAATGTACAGCTTGTGCTAGAAAACTAAAGGTGTATCTTTCTGTCTGCCAAAGTTCTCATAATTAAATGCATTTCCAAGAGATAAGCAATAACCAGACAGTATCAACAACACTCATCACCTGTTTCCACAGTGTTTTCTGTTTCTGCTGCCTCCAAACCATCCATACTGTCTTCATCCTCCACTGTGGTTTTTCCTCTACTCCGAGGCCTGCAAACATAAGAAGGGAAAAAACCTCTTTTTAAACTGAAAGTATTTTTAAAATTTTTGATGTTTGAAATTTAAATTAGGATTTAAATGGTATTATTTTGAGAGATAAATGTCAACCCTAACTTATGTAACATTTAAGTTAACCCATGATTTGAAGTTTTCTCCCTTTTTTTCCCCATTCTAGGTTGCTCTCAACAATGTACAGCTGAATCAGCAGTTGGCCTCTGAAGTTTCTCCGATTACGCTTACAAAAAAAAAACATAGTAACAAACTCTTACTGATCCAAAAATACAGAAATTGGTACAATTTTAGGATAGAAGCATCCTGTGTGCTCCACATAGGAGGTAACTATAGACAGATGTGGGAGAACACAAATCCAAAATATAGCCAGGAGTTATATACATTAAAAATGATACCAGTCCCCACCAGATCATCTGCTGTGGTTTAACCCTGCAGGCAGCACCTGTGTTAAACACCACACAGATACTCACTCCCTCTCCCCCACATCCTTTCAAGTGGGACAAGGGAGGGAACTGGAGGGGAAGAAAAATTTCTGGGTTGAGATCAAGAGAGCTTAATAGAGTAGAAAAGGAAGGGAAAATAGCAACAAAGATAAAATACTTAGAACAAAGCAAGTGATGCACTGTGCAATTGCTCACCATCCACCTACCAATGCTCAGGCACTTCTTGAACAGCAACCACTGGTCAATCCTCCCCAGTTTATAAATTGTGTATGACATCATATGCTATGGACTATCTCCTGGACAAGTTTTGGCCAGCTGTCCAGCTGTCCTCTCAGTTTCTTATCATTCCCCCACCACCACCTGCTTACTGTTGTGAGAAGCTGAAAAATCCTTAGCATACACAGAGCTGAGCAACAACTACAACAACATCAGTGTGTTATCACCCTTATTCTCACAGTAAATCCAAACTAGAAGAAAATTAACTATATCTCACTTCAAACCAGGACAGCATTCTTAGAAGCCAGTTGCATGGAATAATAATGATGGTAAAGCAATTCAAATGAAACATGTATTATTTTCAGTGAAGAAAATATTTTGACACATAAACCAAAATGTTCTGAGAGATGACTAGATGTTATCACATTTGAAAAGTCATCACGTGAGGAGAGCACATCAAAACAGAAATACCTGATAGATGTGTTCCAGTTTCAAGCAAGGTCTGACCAAAAGCAGACAGGTTTGTGTCTCAACTTTCATCCTTTTTTCCCCTGCCTGACTCTTCAGCAACTAAGGCAGTGGGCTGTTGAGAAGCCCAGGCATCCAGATTCCCAGCTGTTCAGCAGCCCATTTGAAACGGAGCCAAGAGCTTGGCACCTTGCCTCCCAAATTTTCAGGCTACTTGGCAACCTGCCTGACATGCTGACGGAAAGCCTGGGAGACCCAGGGAGCTTCTCATTCCAAGTACACAAATTCTGAGCAGTTTGGGGCATCTCAGCAGTTCCATGTCCCAGAGCTCCCAGGCAACCATTGACCCAATCAACACGCCTTGAATCAGGATGCCAGGCAGGCCAGCACATGGGCACCCTGCTTGCCTCCCTCCAATAAACTACTCTAGTTCCTCTTTCATGCAGGATTCTGAAAGGTTTGAGTTTAGCTCTACATTGGAGGAAAAGGTTGCTGGGTTTGGGTTTTTTTCAATCATTCCAAACCCAGTATTTCCTTTTTTTTTTTTTTTAAAAACAGTCTGCTAGAATAATTAAATCCATCCAACCTAATTCCACAGAAATAGATCTACTAATAATGGGCTACAAAATAAATTTTACCTTTGGTTATCACTGATCAAAGAAGGTAACATCACAGAATTAGAACCATCTTTTGCATCTACAAGTGCTACTTTTCTACTAGAAAAGGAGTGACTGTCTTGGACTACCTAACAAGATATTTTGGTATCAGTTTTGTGTCTGCAAAGGAGGAAAGGAAGAATTAAAATGAGGTTTAAACCAAAGCCTGAAAAAAACCCACTCAGTTTGCAAAGGAGCTGGGGCAAAGAGGCAAATAAGAAAAGACAAAGGACAGAAGGGCTTTTCTGGGCATCCCTAAGAAATTTGTTTAGGACAGTGCTGAAAAGTGTGGGCACAGTGGGAACCCCAGAACGAACTACTCTTATACTCCTCCCTTCAGCCACTTTGTCAGCCCATCTATGTGTAGAGTGATTGGTGAGCTGTTCAGAAGCTGGAAAGGTGAGAAGGCCACAGCAGCATCTGAGATTGTCAGACAGATTTTTTTCCCCATCTGCAATGAGGAGTAGGGCATAGAGTAAATGGAACATCATGCTCATTGCACTGAAGTGTTAAGTTTGAGAAGTCCCTGCTCACTGCAAGGAGGTTGGACAAGATGATCTTTGAGGGTCCCTGCCAAGCCAATGCATTCTACAATTCTATTAAACAGGTTCTGCCGGCAAAGGTAGATACAGGAAGAAAGAGGCAACACTCTTCTAACATTTGAAAAAACAATGCAGCTGGGTAAGAACACAAGGGCATCCATGGATTGTATTTCTTGCTGCTCTTCACAACATTTAGATATTAGGGGGAACTTTATTCACTGAAAGAGTAGTCAGGCATTGGAACTGACTGCCCAGAGAGGTGGTAGGCATGGTGACACTGAGTTGATGGTTGGACTTAGAGGTCTTTTGCAAAGTGCAGTGATTCTGTGATTCCATGATCCCAGGACATCAGCCAGCACCAAATGAAAGCTACTTCTCTTGATAAATGAAGCTAAATAAAATCACTTCCCTTGGTACAGAAATGCTAAAAAGCTTTACAGAACATAACAAGCTAATAACAGGGATTATTTCTAAATCCTATCCCAATTATTCTTCTACCAACTATCTGTCTGCAATGTAAAGTTACAAGTTGGTACAAAACAGGATTACTTTGAAATCATCACAAAAGTAAATGATAATTCTGCTTCCTTCACAAGTATCTCATTTCAGTATTTTCCAACACAACCCTGTAGGTGAAGGTCACTGCATAGTGGAAGATGATGACTGTTTATGTTTACTTAATAATTTACACATGGCTTTAGATTTTCTATTAAAACAACATTTCATGTACTAAACACAAAGTAGCTCACAAAGCCTTTTTAAACATTTTGTTTAAACAAGAGCTGTATTCATTCCTTGAACTCCCTACCGTATTTTAGCAATCTATTTAACACTAAGGAAACTCAGAGGTTTCAATTAATTAAACATAATTGCTTCTTTCAGCAGAAGATATAACCACGTCTACTGTTTTCTTGCCATTCCCCTCCCTCAAATATTCTGCTAAAAGCCTTCACAAGGCTGTGCAGGTTTTAAATAAATTTGAAGAACTGGTGGGAAAAATCCTGCATTATACAATTAACTTATTTTTACTAGTTACATTCATTTCACAATCATCAGAAGAGGATTTTATAGCCTACAAATTTATGTTTGTTTTAGAGAAAAAGATAATTCAAGTCACAACAGTGAAATATACACTGCACTGACAACTATGCATTAATGTTTCCACAGAAAATGCCATTTGAGAAAGCCATATAACACACCTAATCTCTGCAATCAACATTTTTAATAAGAACGGATTGTCTAAAGTTATTTGCATTAAGTTTATACATTGTGTTTAACAGTGCCATACACAAAGCCTTTGGCTAGATTGCACAACACGAGATTTTTCCACTGACAAATCCTGTAAATATTTGTTTTGCTATTTGCTTATTTCACTCTACCATAAATAAAGTAGGAAAAGCAACCTGTGCTCTGTTCTTCTCCTGGGATTTGACAACTTCTTTTGAAGTTCATCCTTCTGGAGGAGGATGTGAAAAGGCTGCTGAGGTTAGACAGTAGCAAGGCCAACCTTTGCTGCCTTAAAACAATTACAGAACAACAGCCAGTGCCTATTCCCCTTTGCCCACATGCAGCCAGCCAGGAATGAACTCTAACTGCTACCCTGAACATTATCACCTCCGTTCTGTTCTAGATCTTGAAGCTCAATCCAAAGCTTTCTTACTGGGAGGAGAAACTACATCTCACTCTTACATATCATTGCAGGAACTCCATCGGCTCACAACAGCAGAAGTGCCAAACACAGATAGCCACATCCCCAGCTTTCAAACTAAGAACAAAATGTACAGGCAGAGCCTGACCAATACAGACTCTACAAGAAAACAACAATAAATATTAGCCAGTACAACAGGCAGTGGGTTTGGTAGGCAGGCTGAATCACTGCCAAGGTTTCTGCAATTGGTTTCTTGCTTGCTTTTTTTCCTACAACAGAGTTCAGTTTGGAAGGAAAAAACAAAAGCACATCTATTTATGTTTAAAAAAACAGATCCACTGAGAGAAATGTAACTTCTTTAAGTGTTTAATGCACATTCAGCATTTCATGAAACAGTCAACAATAAACTATATTTTTTAATGTATACAAGACTCCAGCTGAATATACTTACTCTCTACAGTATTTTTATTAATATTTCCATAACATAGCAAATCTTACTTGCATTTATCAAAATCCTTTGTGAACTACTCCTAAGTTTGTTATCAGCTCACTTTCTTAGCTTGTGCCTCTCATTAATCTCCATCTTTAAATACACCACAGTAAACAAGTCTCACAATTCTCTGGGTAAACAACTAATTAAATTCAGCCCACCAGTAAAGAGCCCAAAAAGGCCTTTTTTAGGAGTCAACAGAGCATTACACAGAGCCTTTGCCTGGGGAAAGCCTTGCTGAGGTTGCCTTAAATACTTGCCCACAACGCTAACAGTGGGAGATCACCAGGCACCTGAGTGGCTTCTGCTGAATTACCTGGGGAGCAGCACAGCTACACAGTGCTACGTGAAACGTAATCAGATACCACTTCTTGACTCGGTTTTTTTGTTTCATAGAATCATAGAATGGTAAGGTTGGAAGGGACCTCAAGGATCATCTAGTTCCAACCCCCTGCCATAGGCAGGGACACCTCCCACTAGTACAGGTTACTCAAGGCCTCATCCAATCTGGCCTTGAACACATCCAGGGAGGGAGCATCCACAACCTCCCTGGGCAACCTGTTCCAGTGCCTCACCACCCTTACTGTAAAGAACTTCCTCCTAACATCTAGTCTAAATCTCCCCTCTGCCAGTTTAAGCCCATTGCCCCTTGTCCTGTCATTGCAGGACCTTGTAAATAATCCTTCCCCAGCCTTCCTGTAGGCCCCCTTCAGATACTGGAAGGCTACTATCAGGTCCCCTCGAAGCCTTCTCTTCTCCAGGCTGAAGAGCCCCAACTCTCTCAGCCTGTCCTCATAGGAGAGCTGCTCCAGCCCTCTGATCATCTTTGTGGCCCTCCTCTGGACCCGCTCCAACACTTCCATGTCCTTCCTGTGCTGAGGGTTCCAGAACTGCACACAGTACTCCAGGTGGGGTCTGACGAGAGCAGAGTAAAGGGGCAGAATCACCTCCCTTGCTCTGCTGGCCACGCTTCTCTTGATGCAGCCTAGGACTCGGTTGGCTGTCTGGGCTGCATGTGCACACTGCAGGCTCATGTTGAGCTTTTCATCAACCCAGACTCCAAGGTCCTTTTCCTCAGGGCTGCTCTCCAGCCATTCACCACCCAGCCTGTATTTGTGCTTGGGATTGTGCCTACCCAGGTGCAGGACCTTACACTTGGCCTTATTGAATTTCATGAGGTTGGCCTGGGCCCACCTCTGCAGCCTGTCCAGGTCCCTCTGGATGGCATCCCTGCCCTCTAGCAAGTCGACTGTGCCACACAGCTTGGTGTCATCTGCAAACTTGCTGAGGGTGCACTCCATTCCTCTGTCCATGTCACTGACAAAGATGTTAAAATGTTTGTTTGTTTGTGTTTGGTTTTTGGGGTTTTTTTTGTTGGTTGGTTTTGTTTCTTTGCTTTTTGTTTTAATGCATGACACTTTTTACATGTTTGAGAGGGTTTTGTTGTTGGTTTTAGTTGTTTTGGGGGTTTTTGTTGGTTGGTTTGGTTTTTTTGAAGGTGACAACAGTAGCACCAACTGACAAGTGCAATGTAGGTTAAGATCTTGGATCTTACTCATTCTTTTCATAAAGTGATCAGGAATAAGGTCATGGGCCAACAGCTCCTGGAACCATGTGACTTAACTGGCAAAGCTACAACTCCCAGGTGCCTGTCACTGCCAGGCTGTTAGTTTGTGATTACCCTGAAGTTAGTGCCAGCACCAGTTTCTGCAAGTTCTAAGTTGCTACCAACAAAATCAGGTGACAACTTGTTCAGGTCATCCAATGTATTTTGTTTTAGGCTTATGAGAATGTGTCATACAAACTGCTCCAGAGCTTCCCCTCTCTCAAATGCTGAAACCTCCAGACCATCCAGGGGAGAAACCACCTCCCTTCCTACACTCTGCAAACTGCTGAGCAAAATGATGGTACTAAACATAAGAAACAGGGCCAATAACCTTAAAAAGCAGTGTAACATCTGGGATACAGTAACATCCTAAACCAGCACAGATGTCTTGTTAAATGAACATCTGTCCACAGCCTTACCCTGGAAAATGGTAGAGGAATGATTTATAAAAAGGTTCAATTAGTGCTGCCATCAGCACGGCTAGTAATGAATTAATGTGCACACCAGAGTTCCACAAGTGAAAGCTGTCACAGGCCTTCCAAGAAGCTTTTTAGCAGGTGTGCAAAAGCACGTGCCCCAGTGCTGCTCAACCTACGGCAAGTACAGCTCCACGTGCAAACTGGAACACCTAGGGTTCAGCTAGTAGCCCTGTGCAAAAGGAATCTCAGCAAGCAAGGATCAATTCATGGAAACATCCACAAGGAAAGAGATTTTTTTCCACTTTCTGAACACTCCTTTTCAATGAGGTCTTTATTACTTAGAAGAGTTGAGAAAAAAGAGCTGAGGCACTGGACACAAGGCAGATGCCAGCTAGCTAGAACTCATTTCAATAGCTCTAAACACTAACAAGCATAGAATAGGAAACTCACTATCTTATTGACTACATCTTCAAACCAAGTCTGATGTAAAAGATCTTAAGAAGTTTTGGGTTTTTTTTAATTGAGCAATCGGTAACAGCTGAAAATATTTTCTGCACTTGCTCTTCACAACATTTTCTTATGTTACATAAAAGAAACCTCAAAACCATCAACATGTTCTTTCTTTCTATTTACTTCTTATATTAGTTACATGTATATTAAAGGGAGAAGGACCCCAATACATAGGGAAAATGTGCAACAGAAACACCCTAAGTGATGCGAAGGTGAAAAAACGCTGATGTCTCAGTAACAGGAAGAAGTGAAAGACTGCAGGATACCATTTTTTTGGTTTACATCTACAGAACCAGACTTATTACAATCTCATTACAGAATTTAACCTTCAGTTTCATTATTAAAAGATCTCAAAAATATACTGCTGGTACAATCCAAGTGTTAATATTTCTAATTCAGAAAGCATGACAACCTTTTCATAGATAACTACAGCAAAGAGAAGTGACCCAGCTTACATTTAAAACCAATACATTGACACTTCCCATCTTACACCTCCTTTAACCAGTAACAATATAGAAGACATTCTTCATTCCCTCAGCTTTATTCATTCATGCAGGCTATAACATGTTCAGAGATGATTTTTTTTTTTCACATCTGTATTTTATGCAGTTACCACTGAGAGCACCTAAAATAAAAAAACATTATAGTCTTTGAGATCAGGGATGTTTGAGAAAAAGCATAAAACAGACCTAGCCTCTGCTTGATGATTCTTATCTAAACTTTTCCAGCACTCCCCTGTGAAAGGGAGATTTGTCAAAGATTTCCTGCACTGTCAAAAGAAATGCAAATAGGAGACTTTTAAAGATTATTTGTACTGAATATGGTAGATGCATCTTAGCTTTCTACAGTTACTGTTGACAGAAAGTAAGCAAGCTAATACGTGGGAAACCAAAGAATGAATGCAGGGCTCTTGAAGAAAAAAGGCCGTCCCAAGACAAGTTTTTAGTGTCGAAACAAAACTTGTATTTCTCAGTTTTAACAACAATCTAAAGGCCAAATGAATTACTGATTTTAAGTAAACAGGGAATCTGTATTTTCAGCTCTGAGTGCCCATGCATAGTCACCTGTACTATGTGGGGTCTCAGGCCAATATTGGAGCAGAAGCACTTTCCATGGGAGACTGAGAAAAGGCAAATAGGATGTCCTGCTGGCAGGCAGCCACCAGAACTGTCTACCCAAATCCAAAATGTGTAATTACTGGAAGAGGAATGTCATCTCACTGGTGGAAATCTTAATCTCAACTCAGTTTTCAAAAAGCCCATCAAATCCAGGAGCCTGAAGCTACAGTCTGTTGGGTGAAGAGGCTGGGCTGGTCAAAGTGACTATCTCCATCATTTACCCTGTTCTTCCCCGAAGCTATTTATAGTTGCTCGGTTTGAGTCTGGAACTGCTGTTCTAAAAGATAAAATAGAACAGAGTCTTACTAACCATTAAATTGTCCTCCTAACTTGCTGTCCCTTTGGGAACATCCTCATTGAGGATGTTATCAGAGAGAGATGGAGGGTCACAGCAGACAAGGACCAAACCAGGAGGATTCACTGTTAACATTTGCAGGCACGTACAATAGCCACCTTTCCACATGAGCCCATACAACACACGTGGGATCAGAGCTCTGCACAGCCTGTTACAGACCAAAGTACTGAGGTTAGGACTGGTACACTGCAATGTGCTTCTGCACAGCTTTCTATGACACCATTACATAAGAAAAGTATGAAGCCAGGTTGCCTGATCTACATGTATGGACTGTTCAGATTTGAAGACAGTTCAAATAAGAGAGTGAGAAAACACAGACTAGGCTCCCAGATCTATCCGTTTTCTTTTTTACCCTTCAAACTGATTAGAAATACATAAATTCTGTAAACAGAAAGTCAGATATCTGTCATATTAACTCAGCAATATACAGCATCAAAAATTGCTACAAGTTCTTCTTTCTCAAGAACTCACAGGCAGCCTCACAGTCTGACTGGCAGTATATACCCTTAGTTCTGTGGCACAAAGCATGTCATATGCAGACCTTAACCATTCTGTGCATTTCAGAAATAACCAGAAATCATTTTAAAATTCTGATGTAACTATGACCTTCTGATGCCCCACATACATTTGCAGTTTTACACAAATTCCATCCCTCAACACATTTGTTACCAAGGCACTCAGACATACTCACTATCAAAATGCAGAACAGCACAGCGGAATTTCAGCACTTGCAGTACTGTCTAAAACCCTTTCCCAGAATCAAATTAGGCAAATCTTTGGGAGCACCAGCAGCCAGCAGCACCAACCCCAGCTAGGTCTGCATATCTGCTTAGCTCCAGACTTGGTCATGGTTATATTCTTGTCTTTCCAGACAAGGATTACCATGAGGCTCTTCAATGAATTTAGAAGTAATGCTCATCAAGACCACCAAATGTTTTGACGCATTCTAATTTTACAGGTAAAGAGTATGAAATGGCGACATTAACAGCGGGCACACCACTGGTATCATCAGAAATACAGGTTTACAAGAGTTCCATGTGTGCACCTGCACCATCAAACATTGTACTTGTACACAGTTCTTCTTTTAAATAAACAAAAATGCATCGAAATATACTACTGCACCAAACACTCTTTCTTTTTGCTGTAAGCATCTACTTCCATCTGAACACAAGATTTGTTTCTCCATGACAACAGCTATGCCAAGTTTTAACTCCTCCATGATGCCCAGAATTTTTTACCCACAAAAGCACCAAGTTCATCTCTTCAAGAATTAAGAATTATCCATCTACTTGTTTGTTCTTTCATATGTTGCAGGGTTTGTCTGCCACTCTCTTCCGAATAGAGGTGGCAATACAATAGCAAGGACTGCAATGCTCATGGTTGGTGATTTCAGTATCCTGCACATAAAATTCCACAGGTCTGAGTCACTGTACATGAGGAACAGCTGCCAAGTACTTGGAACTTGGAGGAAGTTTTGGTCTCTGTGAACAGATTTTTATAATTTTAGCACCATTAATTAAGAGTCATTTTCAAAGATTTCCTTTTGAAACTCTGCAGTCTGCCAGAGTCTTACCATGGTAAGGTTGTGAAGATTCTTTCAAAATGCATTTGTCTGCTCATGTTAAATATTCTCACTGATTATGCTGTGCTGCCTGGCTTAATACCCAGCCACACACAATGCAGGTATACAACCAAATGATCTAATACTGCATTTTCTATTCCAAAACTTGTTTTTATCTAACAAGGATAGTCTGCATGCCAGTGATCATCAAATTCCCTAACCATTGCTTTACTTCATTGCTAAATCAGTTAGGATACTCAATAATAAGTAGCATATGATCAGTTCTTACCTATTATATGAATGCATTTAAAAGAAACCTAACCCCACTCACATGGCACAGTTTTGAGAGCTTTCTACCAAAATAAACCAGTCACCTCAGAACATCTCATGCTTTCTCATCAAATAAAGTTCAGCACCTTTTGTCAAAGATCAACTTTACTCATCTTTAGACACAACAACAAAGTCTCCCTGTAGATTACATGGAAAGTAATTCCATTCATTCTTATACTTTTGAAGTATTTCTGATCCCACCAGTGTCTCCAAACTCCATACATCTGCCCCTCAGGGGTGTATGTGTGTTGTGTGTTTTACAGGATTCTCTGAGGAAGGTGTCTGTCCTCCCACTTCACCTGAACTTCTGTTTACAGAAGGTGCTGACCAATCTGCAGGCAGCAGTACCACTGCATTGCCCCACTGCTTCCCCAGTAAACATTTAAGCTTAAACTAGAAGGATGAAGACATGAAGGGATGGGCAGTATCCAAAGGGATATAAATAACCCACTTCTATGCAAGATGCTGACCTAGAACATACTAGGTACAATTTTCTTAATAATATCCAAATTAATTAATGTCATGTAAGAAAAGTAGTTCTTGCATGTTAACTACAGTTTGCATTACCCATCCAGAATGGATTCAGACAGGGAAAAAAAACACAACAGAAATTAATGTCATATCACCACATATCTTTTCCATCTGTTAGCACCCTTCATACTCCTTATAAAGAAATGCATTTTTATTTCAGATAATGTCAACAAGTATTATGAAATATTTTTCTTTCAATAAAACAGCTAAACCTGGGAGAGCCAAAGGGAAAAAAACACAAGTTCTGCTCGCTAATTAAAAATCCATTAGAACTTATTCAGAAGGCTTGGAAAAACCTCAGAAGAATAAAAATAGACCTAAAAAGAAAATGGGTAATCAGATGGGTATCAGTGTACATTTATAATTCACAAGAATTGTTTTTTTCTTTTAACAAAGTTGTTGTCAAACTTGAAGTAAATCCTAAAAGCCAGATCATGGAAACTATTTTTATACCAGAGTAAATAAAACTCTGGAAATACTATTGTGAAATATAAACAATACAAGTAGCATAATCAGCAATGTCACAAGCGCAGTCACAACTCACACAAGTCTTCAAACATGTTAAAAGCTTCCATATAAACAGACATATCAGTCTCCAGGGGTGTGGAGAAGATGCAAATACTGCATTCTGTTAACCAAACTGTCCAGCACCTTTCTTCCCTCCCATTCCTGAAAAGGATTCCTCTAACCTGGAGATACACATCTGCCTTCTGGCAATTACAGCTAGGTTACACATAGCTCCAATTATAATGGAGAACTTCTAATCTTCGAGGAGACCTTCCAATATCTGAAAGGGGCTACAGGAATGCTGGGGAGGGACTGTTTACAAGGTCTTGTAATGACAGGACAAGGGGCAATGGGTTTAAACTGGCAGAGGGGAGATTTAGACTGGATGTTAGGAGGAAGTTCTTTACAGTGAGGGTGGTGAGGCACTGGAACAGGTTGCCCAGGAAAGCTGTGGCTGCTCCCTCCCTGAAGGTGTTCAAGGCCAGGTTGGAGGAGGCCTTGAGTAACCTGTACTAGTGGGAGGTGTCCCTGCCTATGGCAGGGGGTTGGAACTAGATGATCCTTGAGGTCCCTTCCAACCTTACCATTCTATGATTCTATGATTCTGCTCAAAGGACTGTTAAATTACCATCTTGATGTGGGACTGCTGTACACAGATATTCTCAAATTTCATCTCTTTTTATGTAAGACCACTACAAACCATACAAAGCTACTTCCTCTAGTTTTTCCTCTATGCCAGTCTTCTATCCATCAACATAAAACATACACATCCACGGAATTCTTTTCAGAGCTGTTATTACCTCATCTCTATAATTTACCCTTTTCTTCATATTTTTCTTTAAGGACATGTTAATAAATAGATAGGTTTTCCAGCACTTGATGCTAGAGGAGTTCTACCTGATCACCTCCTTCACACAGGCCTAGCATGAGATGAGATCAGGCTGCAATAGAAGTGCTACCAAAAGAACCATCTACTGCTCAGCCTACGTCATACGATACAGGTCACAGTTCTAAACAAAATTGTATCTGTGTCACACGATAAGGGCATGTATCCAGCGAACCTTGTTACAGCAACTACTACAATGGAAGTCATCCAAGAAGACCAACTGATACCTCCAGGTCAAGTTCCTTTGAGGCCATCATCCAAGGACACAAGCAATAAGCTTATTGCATTTACTTCACTGTGCATTGCAAAAGGGCCTCAAGTTCAGCAACTTATTTCCAGTTTCACAGAAAACATCAATTTAAACAGGCAAGGAAATGTGTTTTAAGGTAAGAGGAAATTAATTCTCAGAAATTTTCTCTGTATAAAGAAAAATGTCAACATGTTCCAAATTCCAGTCAGCTAGCCTGAAGTTGTATAAATAATGTTAAAACAAAGTTTAAGAATTACCATTGATTGAATTTACACCCAGCAAAGCACAACTAATTTCATCAGGTCAGTTACTCCATTTCACTCACCGGAGGTTTAAGGATGTTTGTGCTGGAAGCAGTAAGGGTGAGGAACACTGATAGGATAGAGAAGAGGAAACGGTGAGTGAAGCTTCTTTCGGTGAAGGTGTAAGCAATGCTGTCTAAAAGGATTTGGAAATTATATTCTGAATGGCTTTGTAACATTTTTTCAGAAGTCACAAGAAAAAAACAACAATGATAACCAGAAATTATACTGAATCTGATTTATAATGGGACTATTTGTATATTTACTTAATCTTTTCTGAGCATAGACCTTCTGGAATGACAGCTTCTTTGATATTTATACTTTTACTTCAGCTTGCTTTTTACGTATACACATATGCTTCTAATTAACATTTAGAGCACAAAAACTCAGCTCTACTCACCAGACCACAGAGCTTCAAAAATTATCTTAATTGAACCTTTCAAGAGTATTTCCAGGTATCAAAAGTTGGTAGAGCAGCTCTAAGGCAGCTACTTCCAGCATTGTGCATAGATGACACAGCCAGGGAAGCACCTGTGTCCAGGTGTAACTCACAGCAGCCATAAAGCTATAGTCTTGGTATCATGACAGGACAGACCAAAGGCTAGTTCAGTTTGGCCACACAAATTTCAGCAGTAAAATCATTACTTTTTGTTACAATACTACTTCTGCTNTTGGCTGCATTTTTACACAGAGATTTCTCCTTTATAGTACCTGAAAACTTTCATGAGGACAAAAGGATTACAACTGAGGTATACTTTGTCCTCAGAATCTTAGGATCTGTATCTGTTTTGTTATCAATGTATGAAAGATTACATGTGAAAAGAATCTTTGACCACAATGATGTTCAACATTCATTATGCCACGTATGGTACAACTGCCAAGGAGTGCACTATAGAAACAAAGTCCAACTGCTCACAGCCTGCCTGGGGACAAAGCCAGAATCATTACCTGTGCAAGTCTAATACCCATAAATATCACTCAGTATAACTGTGACTGACTGAAGCCCATCTTTTAGTAAGGCACTCACTTTTACCATTTGTTCCTCCTTACGAATTTGTGCTCATTTCTTTCTTACATGAATTTCTCTGTTTTCAGTTTCCCACCACCGTCTTTTGTACCTTTTACATTAGGGAATCCTTAAGAACTCAGTATTTTCTCCACTGGAGAGATTATCCACCATAATCGTGCTAGTACTTAGTTTTGGGGTTTGCATTCCTCACTCTCCTGCAACCTAAGAGACTGAGCAACTGCCATTCTCACCAAAGTAACTTCTCAGAGTTTTCCACAATCTTTGGTCAGTCTCATGACTTTTTGCCAACATTTCAGTCTTTCAGCTGTGGCTATCTGAATCAGACTAAAATGGTAGCTGCCAATTTCGCAATCTCTGCGATAAACAGACCTCAGGACACATCTAGAAACTTCCAACACTCTAAATTTCTTTCCAGAAGCACTGCTTTCCAAACTGTAGCCCCTTATCTACACCTCTACATGATGACAACCTTCTTCCTTGCTCTGTGCTTCTTCCTTGTTTAACTGTGCTTAAACTAAATCCCACTTTTGCCTCTTCCCTCTGCTCGTCCATGTCATTCCATATACAAATGTCAGCAGCAGTAATTGTTATTAATATTGACGAACACCAGACTTTATTGCTGGAGGACCACCCAAAAAACCTAAAGCAAGGCAACAACAGTTCCCAACGTCAACAAAGTGCTTGGTCAGCCAGCTCTTAATGCAATTACTGTAGGCTTTGTTCCACTGAATAATTCAAACAAATAGTTTTAATCAGAATATAAAACACTGTTAGGCCCAGCACCTTTAAAGAAACCTATTTACATTACATATTTATAGAAAACCATGGATAAAGGACTACATTAGATGATTTAATAGCTACAAAGGTAACTATCAAAATTCACATGCTAGATAAAACACAGGATGTAAAGCAAGGAAAGGAGTTATGAAAAAAACACACTAAACCAACTGCTTCTGCCTCTATAGAATATAATAAATAAATTTATTACCAAAATAAAGTTCAAACCCGTCAATTCTCCACACCTCTTCACTTTTGCCTATTTAACCATCAAGGCACATACTACAGCTATCTGAGGAGCAAGGGGCTTGCTTTCCCAAAGTCACACCTTCTACATCCTCTTAATTTCAGAGGGAACCATGGGATTTCACCACCTTAAGGAAGTAAGCAGCATGTGTTTCAATATATTTTGCAGCATAATAGAATATTCTATTGAAATTACGAGATCTGAAAAACAATTACTTTATTGCTTCTTACAACTTTTTCACTGTAAAATTCAACTCCAAGGTAGTAATTGGCAGGGACAAAATTATGTAGCAATTAGGGCATGACAGCAAAAGCAAACAAGAACTGAAAATGGGTTCGACACTTCTGGTAACAAGCAGGTAATTATCACAGCAGCTTGAAAGGGGCATAATCAACCAAACTGACATCATCCCTCCCACATAATAAAATGTGAAATCCCTTTACGTGCAGTGTAGCTCTTATACACAGCTGGTAAATGCTGCTAGTCTGGTCTCGATGTCTGTGTCTGCAGAGCAGCTGAGGTTACATTCGGGACAGTTCCACAGTGATGATTTTTATTTAGTTATTTGGAATGATAATAACAATTACATGTTTTCATCCTCCTGGACTACAGAGATTCTTTCTAGGAAACGGCAGTTTTATATAAATGCCCTCTCCTCTCTAGATTTGAGTTCTTCAAGGTTCCCTGAATACATAAAAAATCTCTGCCTACAAGGCACAGCTACCATTACAGAGCCATCTATAAGATAAAACTGATTTCATATTTTTTAATATTAAAACTAGGAAGTTGCTAGTTTTAAATATGCTCAGTTCTTAACTACTGAATTCCACCAATAACTTTTTTCCCATGTGACACATTCTTCTTAAACTTAGGTGAGCATTAGTTGTTTTCTCAAAGCAGCACTATCCTTTGAACATGCCTGTTGTTCCTATCAACACCAAGTCTAGCCATATCACAAACAGCAATCCATTCATTTTCATAACATATTTGAGGCACTTAAAATACAACCTGTAAGAAACATTCATTTCTTTGCTGTCTCCTTTCAGAAAGTTTTTTTATTGCAAAATTGTCGGTGTAGAGTTTGGAAAACCCATACGGGCTCAGTACTGGTTGTTTCATTTGTTAGAGGAGGTTGGGGGGAATCTCCTTCTCCTTTTTCTGTATGGTTTTATATTCCCAACCTATGTTCCTCTCGACTTTCTCTCTCCTTGTGTTGACAAACCCATTTGCCTCCATACTGTCTGTCAATACCATTAGCTTGCTGCTTCCACTGCCTTCCAGCTCATTAACAACAGCAAGGATGAACTCAACACTAATCCCTACAGTCTGCTGTTAACTGTTTCTATCCAGTTCCAATCTTTTAGATGTTTTTTGTTCCTTGTTTCTTGGATACAAGCAATTTCAACCACACTGGAATTGTGGCTCGATTTATATTGATTTGTTAAGTCAAATTGCCACAGAACATTTACAGAGTACCTGCACCTATCATTTTGTAAACTGCTGCAAGCACTGTAAGTCAAATATACGATTAATACTTATTTCCTCATCTTTAAAAGCTCGGCACTAGCACATCACAACACAAATTCTTTAGTTGTTATCTTGAGCAATCTGGTTTCTAAACCTATTTTTTTTAAACTTGAGCAGCCTCTCTTCCTTTGTGCACAAAATTCTCCAAGATGAGCCAAAGTTGGGTTTCTGGATCTCGGCTTTTTGAAAAGTACTAAGGTAATTTTGAATAATTTAAATGTGATGAGTGTACAGCCTAGACATGGCATGCCTTAACTTGTGGAAGGGTTAGTTTATTGTCAAGTAAAACAGATGTAGGCACAACAGGAGCTAGTTGATCGCTTACTATATGTTACTGACATGACAGAGTAACACTGTTAATACTACACCAAATCTTATCTTCTTTTTCAACGCATGTGAACCCTTTTAAATCTCAGATGACCTGCAAAGGTTAAAATTGTACAAGATCTATAATTTTAGCAAGAATTGTATTAATTGGAAAAAAAAATATAAAAGCACAAGTTTGCCAACTTAAAACTGTACCATGGAAAGTGAAAGGAAACATTGACCTCAGAGTTAAAAAATGCAAAGACTAAGGAAAAACAAATAAACAGCCCAACCCTGAGAAAAACAAAACAAAACACCAAAATTAACCCTAAATACTCTGTTTCTAATCAAATTGCCATTGGTGGGATCTCATGCCTTTAAAGCAATGCTTCTCTAAGTATTATGATTTCACTATGAGAATCTACAAACATGAAAAAATAGCTTTCTGGGAAAAGCTAGCAGAGGTCAAAGCAAAACTAACAGCACTTGGACAATGGTCAAATATTCACCTGAAGTAACACACAAGCTGCACGTACCCTTTACAAACTGAGGTTACACTGTCACAAGCAAGTTCTCAGCCAGGTTCTCCATGCAGGCATGCTAGCAGTTGTACTGGCAGAGGAACAGAGCTGAGCAGCTGCAATAAAAGACAACTGCCTAAGCCACTGCTGCCAGGAGAACAGATCTCTGCAGTCGTGGCCTTAAATGCCCTGTAAGATATAAAGCTAACTAGAAAGTTTCCATCACTAACAAAACATGGGCAGGTAAGTTACCTGGGAACAGTTCTTCAGAAGTGATGAGCTGGGAAACCAAAAATCTTCACCACTTTTTTTTTTTTTTCTATCTATCTTTGTTCTGTTTCAGTGACAGATTACACTAGAAATACTTTTTTTACCATGAACTTAAGCAAGCTACAACAGCATCAGGCTCCAAAGCATTCAGCACATTGGGAAATGGATATTCTAGGATACTTCAATTCTCAAGACCTTTGAGAAGAGCTAACACAGAGATATTTTCTATGTCAATATTCTGGCCTACACCCAACAGAAGAAGCATATAAAGTCATCTCATACCAGGAGAAATAACATTTATCTTCTTTGTATCTGGGTCCTACAGTAAAAGTAACAAAGTTGGTTCAGTGTCCATAAGGAAAGCTTTCTTCAACTGAACAGCTGGAAACCACGTTTTGTTGGAGGAATCACACTATTTTTCAAGTAGAGCTCTGAGCAGATACCAAGCAAACATAAAGTTAATAATAATCCCAAAAATTTTACCTCCTCTAGATACAGACACAACCCAACACCTTATTTTCTTATATCAAATCCTAAGTGTCAATTCGAAGGCATATTGAGGTTTTACCTTTTCCAAAAATGAGATCAAAATTTGAGGTTTAGCTTCCCTTGGAAAGTCTCACTAGACACACCTCACATCACAGCAACCCAGTATTTAATTTACTGTGGAATAACACTAATTTGGTAACACACAAGAACTTAAACAAACAAAAAAAACCAAAACCCAAACCCCACAAACCAACCCACAGAAAAAAGTGTGCTACCATTAGCTTAGCAATGCCACTGAACTGTCTCTAAGCTTACATAAAAACCATTACCAAACACGAACTTTACTAGCTAAATACATTTCTGTTGTTTCAGTTCCAAACCAAAGAACTGTTTAAGTGCTGAGCCTTGGATGGGCACAGTAAAATAAAAACATGAGTCTGAGACCCTGGCTCAAACCTATCCCACTTGCATGTGTAGTGCTGAATAATTAATCTTGTACTTTGCCTTCTGTCTTTTGTGTTTTCATTTATCAGTAGCGTTCAGAGAATTTAGATTAAAAGCCTATACAATTCTAAATTATTATGAAAGCTCTACAGTTTTTTCCTGGATAAAATCCTACAAATTCTGAAGACTTCTTCAAGAATTCTTCTGAAAATTTTGTTTGTTTCTTTTTTTCCTCAAGTTTCCATGGCCACAAATTTCATATTCGGGTTCATTCAAATGAAATTGCGAAAATATAAACGGTTAAATGTAATGCCTAATAAATGTACCTATATCATCACTACTACAAGGTATAAATAATCTGTCAATGGCTTTGACTGATTAAAAGTACAGCACATCTTATAAGATATGTGGTCAAGAAATGAATTGGGGTGTTTGGAGGAAATAATAAATTTCATAGACTTCTAAAAATCTCAGGTAAAAATACATTTGCTATCGTATTTCACCAGCTGCAAAATTCCATTTCTCCTGCCTTGCACACACTTGGACATTTTACAAACCAGGTTTCTCTGCATTAGGAAAAAATATGGGTAAAATACAATGATGGTCTGATATATTACTTGCAATCACCTAAAACACTGAGAAAGGCTTCTCTTTCATTTTACCTAGTTGCAATGAGTGAGGACAACAGCTACTGATGTTCTTAACATATATAGGAAAAAACTTTAACTTTGTGAGATACTAGTTTCTTAAGAACCACAACACAACTACCAAGGCCAACTACATAACAAATGTGTGAAAACAAAATGTATTTAAAGGAAGTCTGGCTCAAACAAGTGGCTACTAGAGATTTACAACAGGGACTATGTTTGAATAAAAAAAAATAAGTTACAGTATTGTCCTACAAGCTTCATGAAAGCTAGGGAAAACCATGCTTCAATGCACGTTTTTAAAAACAAATTTTAAAAAAAAAAAATGTCAGAAGACACATCTAAAAGAAAAAATATTAACAGCCAACAAACTATTTAGACATTTTCATCCCATTATTCAGGAAGATCTAAGAATACCAAAATATTTTTAAAGCAATGATAGAAAGTCAGTATGTAAGCCACATTAGAAAACTCTCCCCTAACGCTTCCAGTTATTGCAATACTTCTTAAGGCAGAGATCATGACAAAAATACTTTTTTTGTGCAGTAGCGACATACAAAAGGATTCTTCAGGATGCCAAACACTTTCAGAACTCTCCAGTGATGACTCATCCTGTTATGTATACAAAGCTTTCATTAAAAAAAAAAAGTCAGTTGGCATCATTACAGCTCCTCAGTTAGCAATCTTCAGCTTACTGTTATTTCTTGTACAAAGTGTTCTAAACACTCTGCAATAAAGTATTCTGGCATGCTAATTTTGGGAAGGAAAACGTGCAACTTGAATGGTCTTTCTTACACAAGAGAGTTTCTACTTTAGTTCAAAAAGTGCTCCAAGATGGCTTCAAATACAGTTTTTAGCTAGACAGAAATTCTTTGTTGCTTCACTTCAGTTCCTTGCCAGTTGTGTTGATCAAGTATTTTGCCAAAACAAGAAAAAGTAAGGCTTTCAAAATGGGTCCTGGTGAGTGTAAAATAACTNGAAAAAAAAAAAAAAAAAGGAAATATTTAAAAGAAGAAGACAGAGAGGGAGTTTAACTTCTGAAAACTCTGGAAGTGTTCATTCTGGCTGTCTTAAAAGCACTGTCTTAATCCCCCCAAAACTGAATTTATTTGTTTAGATAATCTATCATACTGCAACCAAACCATAGTGAACTAAAAAACTGCAATATAGGTGCAAATAACTAATGAACTATATTGCTATACTGACAGTTACTTGCCAAAAAGACAGCTCTTTCATATATATATATATATATGTACATATATATATATATCTATCTTCTAAGAAATGTGGTGTTGTGTTTTGTTGTTTTTTAATTGGCTGTTGTTTGCTTTGCACTTATATGTGAATGTTTGCAAGATGCACTAGAAGCCAGAAGCTTCCCACAGTGCTACCCTACAGTACAAGCACCCTCCTGCACTTTGCTTCATCAAGGGTTGGACTGGGTCTTTCCAGACCACATTTATAAGTCAAGCGGGTCATTCTTACTCACACCTGTTCATCTTCTACCTGCAGGTAGAAGGAAGCAACATACAAACCCAGGTAGCAGCAGCTATAGATCTTTTTGCATCAAACAAACATTTACCTTCTGAAACCTATCTTGAGATTCACTTTGCACAGGCAGCTTGTCTAGAGTTAGCAACCCTCCCACACTATCATCTGGCCAAATTCAAACGAACACGCAAGATACAAATAATTTCCTTTCTGTTCAATCCCTTCAGCCACTAAATTCTCTAATAATTCAGTTTCTAGTGTTGATCTTTTTCTAAATATGGCCACACATGCCTAAGAAGCAAGCCTCTGCGCCAGCTCTGGAATTTCTCTTTCCCACTGGGGACACACTTTCCAGCATCTCAGATGTTTTCAGAACAGACGCCTCCCCCAGCATTGCCACATATACATTTTATTTTATTTCTTATAAACGCCTCTTACCCACAGTTGTTACAAGTGCCAAATCATCTGATTCCACAGAGTGTCAAAAGAGAAGTCAGATCTAAAAAGTTATATAGCATTTTCTATCTCCTTCTGCAACATGGTGATCTGGAAATAATACTCTCCATTTGTTCAAATTCCAGTGACCACAAGAAAGCTGCACCTCTTCAGTCATTTACACTGATCGCAGGACTTGACCAATTATATCATGCTGCCAATAAGTTTATGCTTTCCACACGTACTGTCAAAGCTATGCTTGATCAAAGATCTGTGGATTCATGCTATGAGCCTTTGAGATTGAAGCACACAAATCTCCATGTTTCACAAAAAAAACAAACCTAAAGAACAGCTCAATCTTTTCTACTTCCAGGCAAGAGATGGAGGTTGGTCTTAGCATAACTAAATCCTTTTGATTTTTCTGTCGGTGGGTTTATTTGGGTTTGGGTTTTGTTTTTTTGTTTTGTTTTTTGTTGTTTTGTTGGGGGTTGTTTTGTTTTGTTTTTTTTATTTAGTTCTAAGCGTTTGTTATTCTTTCATTATTTATGTCCTTCCATAGGTAGTCATGTAAACGTACCAACATAATTTATGCTGGCTCTCTAACTGTAGGACTAGCTTATTGATTAAATTTAAATAAACAAAAAAATCAACAGTCTTGGGTAGTTGAGGAAAGGTATAGTAAAATGAGCCATTCCCAGTCAACAAGAGCTTCATATTTCATGTTTCCTTTAGAAGACTACATTTTAAATGAAAGCGGACACCATTTTCATCTCCCTGCATTTAATCATCAGTTGCTGTAAGAGGAGAGGAATAGCGGAAAGCCAGCTGAATGCCAGGCATCTTCAGCAGAGGTTTGAATGGGGCTGGGGTTTGGGGCAGTGAACAATCAGCCTCACAAACAAGAGAGACATTGCAAAACACACAGCACAAACATAATGGGGAGTCCAGCACAAAGCGTGGGCTTGGCTCCATCTAACAAACAAAAGGGGATACTTTAATCATATTTTAATGAGGGTTTACACGTGACCTGCTCCATTAGATACTGAAATGTTGCTGCAGTACCATACAGTCACCTTGGCATCTGGTGGTGAAATGCTCAAACTGGCCACTACAGTACCCTTGAGGAAGGAAAGATTAATAAAGCTGCAGTAGCTTTGGTTGGTAACAGTATTAATGCACTGAGGGTTTTGAGGATGTGCAGATTCACAAACATCAGCATGATCAAGTGTGAAACGTTAACTCATTAATTATTTGTATAGAATTGGTTATTAAGTCTAGTTATAGTGTGTGCATTTATATACACACACATACAAAAACCAGGTTCATTATCCAGATACAAAGATTATATAATAAATACAATCAACCAAAACCTAAGCTATGCAATATAGACATTTAACCTCAGAAAGCAAGATCCCAAGACTCTCTAAGGCTGCAAAAAGTCATAAATGTACTGCCCTAAGAGTAACAAGAAAACGTGCTAATACTCCAGACATCTGCTTTTGGAGACCATTTGACGCTTAATGCCTTGCAAAAGCAGCCACATTACACAGACAAACACTTTGGGTTTTTTCAGTCTAAATAAAATTTCATGGATGTAACCTGGTGCTCTCAACTAGGTCTCTGATATTTATGTACCTCTTTGAAAAGCACAGTCTGGTTTTCCCACACATACATTTCGAAGCATCTAGATAATTATAATTACAATTCACATTGACAAGTTGATCATAGAATTGGCATTTACTCTCTCTTCCAACATATACTGCATGGCACTGATGCTAGTAGATTCAAGAAGATCCCAAGTAAAAGGCACAGTATGTAGTTAAACAGTTACTCCATTCTCAGCATGTCGAAAGTTGCAGTGACCAAGAAGAGGCTGGCCACATTCAAACACAATGTCTAATGCTCAACAGATCTAACACAGAGACACCATCCTCAACTCCAGAAATCCCACAATTCTTTCCCAACTTTCTGTAATTAGTGGTTCAGGGAAGTACCGCTGGAAAACTACCTTGTCCTTATCTTCTTTCCTAGGCATACTAACCACTTCAGGAAACACGATGAAGGGATATCCAGAACTCTGATCTGACCCAGTATAGCTGCTGTTGTGAAAAATATAATTTCTCCATATTAACTTACTTACTCTGAGCTAAGAGCTAGGAAAATAAAGCTCGTCATACTGCCCAAGTTAATGTCACACCTAAAGACGGATTTTGGACAACACTAACTGTCACTTCCAGCCCTGTATTCAACATCCTGCACTATGAGTAGTGAACATGAAATCATGAAGTCTTCAGTGGTTCACTACATTTTAATTCCTCTAAAGGATTTGTTCCTGATTTTTTGCCTCCAGAAACTTTAATGTAGTTATACAGAGAATCTGTTCTGCAGAGTGGGAGGCACAAAGAGGGCGGGGAGAAGCAAGGAAAATGTCAGAGCATCCTAGATACCTTTCCAATCAGTACAGAGCTTACTGGAATCTTTGTCCACATTGTATTGAAAAGATTTTCTTATGCTGTAAGTCAGGAGGTCATTATTTACTAGAGTGAAAAAAACCAAAAAACAACAAAACCACACCTCAAATACGGTAAACTTGAGGTCATACAATCATAGTTTTCAACAAGATGATTTCACTGTCAAAAAACACCTACTTTTCTTGCATTTAAGTAACACTAAGCTCTTCTGGCAGCTCAATAGATTGCTCTAAGTCACCAATTCCTTGCACAGCCTCAGAAATAACCTAAGCATCACATGCAATATGTCATGTCAGAAAGAAAGGTGACATTTTCCTGCTATCTTCTAATTTGAAATAATATCCAATCTGAGTGTACTTGCATTTTATCCTCACCTTTTGTAGGGAATTTATAATTGTTTCCTTCTTGTCGTCAGTTAGGTCACTTAAAAGGCCACAAAGAGAGATTTGTGGAAGTTTATTTCCCCCCTACCCTGGATTAAGTAAGATGATTAAGTACCAAACAAGCTCCTCGCACAAAAGCTTTTATGCACATTTGCAGATTCCTCAATCTTTAAAGACAAACCTGTGAACCTATCTGTGAAGCCAGGCAGACATTGCTTATAAAGAGCTGAGGGCAAGCTTTTAAGATGGTTGTCCCCTAGTGAAAAGAGATGGAGTAAGAGGCAATTTATTATCTGTGGAAGACAAAGAGGTGAGCTTTAGGGCAGGGTTACAGGAAAGATACTAGTCCATGACTATATTTTGTCATTTGTCAGGCTCATGACTTCAGCCATCCCACGGTACTCAGCTTCATCTTTTTGATCAAATTTGGCATGCAGCTTTGAATGCCAGGACCAGCGAATTAAGGATGGAATTTTATGAGAAACAGTTAGTGTTCAGTGACTGTGGGCAAATTCATCCTCATCTTTAAAAGCTGATTAACTTCATCCATTCACTTTCCATGAGGGTGAGATGAAAATTCATGAGGAAATTTGGTAAAAGACAAAGTTGCATTAAACAGAATCCTATGATCTGGGTGATTCTGCCTTGGAGTGCATCTACTGGAGTGGTCATGGAGTTCTGCTAGCAAATTTCACTTTTGCCACTCATGTACAATCTGGGTATGGGATGATCTGCAGAATGTTTGCTTCATTTAATCAGCTTAGGAAACTATTGGAAGGACTGTAAAGAACATTCCGGGAGAGGTTATCTCAAGATATGTCTTCTTTCAGTATAGGTTGCAACCAGCAAAAAGATTCTGTAAACTGATTTCATACTCCAGAATAAGAAGGTGCTTTCTATACTTACATCAAGTGCTTATGGTGTAGATGGGGACTATGTGAAAAAGCAGCACAAATTTCCTTATGTGTGCCTGAAAGATCACCTGGTTTACCCAGTGACAACAGTTTTACCACTCTTTCCCATCCCTGCTTCTCGTACAGACACACCATCGCTGCTGCTTTTCTGCACCAACCTACAGCACACCTTCATAATTCCTCACCAACACTTTAAAGATCTGAGGATGCTATGGAACAGTGCGAAAAAGTTATTCTTACAACTTCAAGATACCACAACCAATCCTTAGATTTTCTAGTACAAAGACAATCTGACAATCTTCAAGAAAGACTCTTCCAGAACAAGTCTGCTACAAATGTTACTTACATGGAGAGCCAACTAAGTAGCTCTTCTTTTTCTGCTTCCTGGTCTGAAAACTCTAGCACAGGAAATGGTGAAAAGTAAAAGGATAGGACGTGGTCTCCTATGTGCGAAATTATTCAGCCCTACATTGCTCTGATAGAATTCAACACATAATATCAGTACTTAGGCTGCTGCTGTGTGCTTGATGAAATTGTATATCAGACATTAGGCTGGGTCTCCAAAGCATGAAATACATGTCTAGCTCAAGAAAAATACAGTCAGGTAAGCCCAGTTCTCACTAAGTGGCTTAAAACCTGCTCTTCTGTCTTTCCTTTTTTTCCTCAATCTCTCTCTTGGTGGGTTTTTTGGTGGTTATGTTTGTCTGTTTGTTTGTGGTTTGTTTTTTTTCTTTGTTTTGTTGTTGTTGTTCTTTGCACACAACAGAACTATGATTCTTGCCAGTGTCTGGAAGCAGTGGGAATGAAGGATTGGCCAGTAAATGAATGGTACAGAAATCAAGAACAAGTTTATGCAATTTACAGTTGTTAGGACTTCAGCTTAGCACTCTTTCATCAATCTAGGCTGACAAAACTAGTCTCGTGTCTTCTTGAAATTTGAAGAATGCAAAACTACTCTGCAACACCTGGTTTGTTTTTATTTTCTAAAGCATCCTGTTTCCCACACTTTTTGATCATGCAAAGCACCAGTCAGCACTATTCTAAATAGCTGACAGAACAACTGGACTATCAAATTCTTACTCATACCGATGGGCGTTTACTCTCATGACGATTTTATTTCAATGGAAAACTTTCTATTGGCTTAGTTGTCTTTGAAACAGAATTGTGTACCTTAGAGAATACTCTGTCATCCTGATTAATAATTAAAGTAATCCATACAGTACTTATTCACTAACAGTTCTTTGTTTGGAGATCCAGAGGCATCAATAATGAAAACTCCTCCATAGTACTGGTGAAGCTGTCACTACCAGAGCTTGAAGGTTAGACAGCCATAAGAAAAGAGATACATACATGAACATAATAGAGGGCTGTTTACATATGAGCTGTAGGTAGGTCTATCAATTACAAGGAGAGTTTCCTCCAACCACAACTTTCATTTCTCTCTCAGATATCACTAGATGAAATAGTAGCAAACAATCTTCATCAACGGGAGGATAGGCAGTGCATGTCACAGCTGGCAATAACCATTTCTGGCCAGTCATCACAGTTCAGAAACACTGACTTTCTGGTACCATACCAAACAGAAGTCAGTAGATTGCAAAACATCCCTCAAGAGAGGCAGTAGAACTGCCCCAAATAGTAGGTGTTCATGGATTCAGCAGCAGAACTCCAAAACTATCTACAGAAACATAGCATAACCATCTCACTAACTGAATCATGGGCACCAAGACAGACTCAGCATCTACATGTGTTTCCAGCAAATCAAAGATTAACTTATGAACTCCTCATAGTTGACCATTCTACATCACCCTAGGTGGATTTTACTACTGAAAGACAAACATATTAGGGAGGGGAGAACTAAATATACTCAATTAATTGACATTTAGTAGACTAATGTATAAGCTAAATAAGGAGACCAGATTCCCGCTTCAGTCCAGTTCCAAGAATCTATTTATGTAAGACTGTACCCTTATGCACAGAAACAACCTTACAAATCTTCACTATTCATTTCAAGAACTAAACTGAAAATTGTAGTAGCAGCTACTTCCGGAGCTGGGTAACACTGTCTTATACTGTTCTTTAAACTATTTTTTTTTTTCCTTTTAATTAAAACTCTCTGCTTCCTTTAGCAAGGTGAAAGCAGAAGACAGCAAGGGACAAATTGAAGAGAAAAGATAGTTAAATGCACATGAAAAGAAAGACAAACTATTGCACAAGATGGATTAAGGTGAAAGAAAACAACTAAAGTCTATGCCTCTCATCCTCAATCGTCTGGCTGTCTTCAAGATTACATTTCTGTAACTCTGAATTTCCCTCTTCTGATCACTGCAAATACATGACTCTTCCAAAACTCTTCTACCTTGCTTTTGTATTCCTTCCTATGTGCAATCAGCCTAAAATATCATGAAACCAAAGTGAATTTTTTCAAACCAGGAAAATCTGTCCTAAGTACTTACTGTTCAGTCCAGAGCTCATTTTATGACAGTTCTGAATACATAATGAATGACTTCTACCACAACTATGACTAAACCTTTTGTACACAAGGCTAGGCAGGGCAAAGCTGACATGGCAGTGACAACATGTAGCACACCTTCTACTATTTGGCCCAGATCAAGTAACCTTTGAAAATATTAAAAAATGCTCCAGACTCATTCACGTATCACTCTCTTTGACCACCACCAGTATCTTCTTCATGGTTAAACTCATTCTCAAAAGTGCTACAAAACTGTATAGCCAAAATCACCCAACTGAAGTGGAAGTGCCTGATGACTAAAAGTTCCAACCAAAATCTTTCTTCTAATTGCCCCACATTTGCCATCCTTATATAAGTCTCATCCACCACATTCTTCCCCCTGCCCCATTCTCTTTGTTCTGCCAGTTACATCACATTCCTTCACCCTGCTCTTTCTGCTTGGAAAAAGCATTCAAATTCCAACAAATTCAGTATCCTCACAAGTCAATTGATTTGAATAAGCTAGATTTCTGCAGAACTATAAACATAAATAAGAATTCCACTTGAGGTTTTCTGAATTCTGGAAAAAACACAGCTCTGTCCTTCTGGTCTAATCCCATCTCAAAGGGATGCCACATGGAATGATTATTCCAGAACTGCCCACTTCAGACTTTGTCACATCTTTATGGTACCTGATATTAGATACTAACAGGGAGCAATTTATAATTTGGATCGCAAGTTGGTTAGGTCGGAAGCCTAACTATAAACCAGGAAGAAGGAATAAACTGCATTTCTTCCTAAATACCAAAGATAAATACTCTTTTTTTATAGCACTGGGGCATTTGGGGAACAAAAATTNAAGGAAAAAAAAAAAAAAAAAAAAAAAAAAAAAAGGGGGGGGGGGAGGGAAGGGGCAGGGAAGACAAGAGAACAGGGATCTAGAGTAACAATAACATGGAGTGTCTGTGGTTAGGAGGAACACAAGACGTTACATCTAAAACTCAGAATTCATTCCTGAAACAGAATTACACACAAGAAATGCAAGTCATGACTAAACAAATAAGTACACAAACAGACCCTTCTCTCATGCCGTCATCTTCTATGAGGGTCTAGTAAAGTAATGTTACACAGTATTTACCTTTCAGTACCTGGTAACTAGGGTGAAACCATGGGGTCAAAGTAGCCAGTGAGAAATACTTGATTTTCTAGCTCTGTTACAAAAGCCCCATCAAGACAAACCACACTTACTGTGTAACATTTCGAGACAAGAAAGAGACTTCATCCAAGAGACAGACAGAAATGCAATGCGCTATGACTAACTTCCAACAGATCTTATGGAGGAGTCAAATATCCTCCATATGTGCAGTATCATCTATACTTATGCCTGGCATTGGACCTCAACTTTGAGATGAAAATAAATCCTAACGAGACCACATATAATTACGATCTACTTTTCAAATTTCCAAAGGAAAAAGCTTAACTGTGTTATTTTGCTACTCATTCTGGTATGCATCTATAGCCAATGTTAGGGAAAACCCTGTGAAGACCACTTGGTCAAAGACACTTCCGTTGGCTGAAGACATTCCATGCCGGATTACCAAACTCAAAGATCTGAAGATGCTGAACACTACATAGCTATTTCTCCCTCGTAGCTCTCTCCTCCCGAATTTCTCTGACATTTCCTGGTTCACCTAAGCCATCCCAGAGTGCATCACTGCGGCACAGCAAATGCCACGAATCGCAAGAAGACATCTGATATCTGTGATATCACACGCTGGGACACTGCCAGAGAACACCACCACGCCAAAAGGATTTCACAGAGGAAAGACAGAATTATAAAAGACTAGCTAAAGGCCCACTGTCAAACTGAGTTTTAATGTTTCTTTCTGAAAACACGCTACCTCCCAGAGTTTCCAGGAGCCTTAGTCATTACTGAAATAGGAATGGCCCAAATAAAACAAAAAAGTGTCTTTCAGCTCATTTAGACTGTACTTTTGACAACACTCCAGAACCAGTTTCCCTTCTTGGGCTGCATATTTTGTAAGGAATGGCATACAAAGTATCTACTATTCTAGACTAAGAGTTTCCTATCCACACTTCAAAACAGGAAAACAGGGCCGAAAATCTGTGAGATTTGAGCACAATGATGATAAAAGAATACTTTAGCCATTATTTTTAAATAGCTGACTAAATCTGAGGCTGGAAATACCCTAGAAAGCACATGCTGAACAGTCCTTTCAGCCTGAAACAAAAGCAGAAATCAATACACGGCCGGTTTCATTTTTGCTCTGCCATTTACCTTTAAGAGATCGTTTTCAGGCAAGTCTAATGAACAATCACATTAAGAAAGCGTTCATGATGCAACTACATTCTACTGGCATATTATGTAAATGACAACAATGCCACCTCTTGCCCTCCCCCTCCCCAAAACCTCTCAAAGAACATTCTGCCAAAACTCTACAAGAGTTTCTGTTTGGAAAAGAATAACATGGAAGAAAAGAAGAAAAAGAAAACAAAATTTCAAAGAAAAAGGATATAAGTCAGCTGAATACACAGACTGACAAAATAAGTACACCAAACTGCACTAAAAATTCCTATCAGGAATAAAAAAATCTCTAAAAACATCTTGATTTAATGCCAACAATATATGACTTCGCATAGAACAGATACAACATAGGAAGTCATAAAAACATTTACAAAGATGATCTGAGAGGCAAGCAATTAAAAACTACAGATACTCAACTACAAGTGTATTATCAGAAGACACAATAAAGCAGCAATAGATGTACACACCAAATGGTTTTAAAAATAAATGTACAGAAATTACTAGTGCAATTAATGAATGGTTGGTATTCATTAATTTGAATAATCATTAATTTGAGTGACCACTGGAGCTGATCACATCAGCACTGAGAAAAGTGCCTCTTATCTCCTGCCTGTGTTACAAGTAAATGGTTAAATTATTGCACTAAACAGTCTAGGGGCTGCAGTTTATTTCTGTAGCAGTGTGTTTTATTGTGCAGGAACATCAAACAATGTAGTAACATCACCATGATGTACAAAAAGCACAAAGACCCCTATATATAAGCTCCAGCTTGGAAATTGTGTTTACTTTAATATATAGTATTTCATATAGTCACTGAGAATCTTATAATGTCTGCCTATATGTTTCAGTTTTGCAATAGGAGTATTAACCCACTGCTGTTTTATTGCTTCAGATGCAAAAAATTCAAATTATTTTCATACTGATTCATTCAGTTCTTTCAATAACTCTTGACTACACCAAATAATAGTATTCTAGAAAACAGTGAAGTTAAATATGAAAAGTAGACAAACTCAAGAATGTTTTTCAATTATGTAATGAAGCTGGTTACAGTATAAACTAATGATTCATGGGTGAATATCCAGCATTTGCCATCCTGAATTAGGTACATGACTGAAACAGGTCTTTTTGAAAAATACAAAGCAGCACACAGGTTAACTGGATCGTAATTTTAAAGCATAAATTGTTTTCTGGGGCGGGCTGGGTGTTGTTTAGGTTGGGGTTTTTTTGTTTGTTTTGTTGGTTTGGGGTTTGGGTTATTTTTGTTGGTGGTTTTTTTCTTTATTCATTAACCTGCTACAAAGTAATCCCACCGAAGACAGGGACAGCCAACCTTTCATTTTGTCCAAAGCAAAACCAACGAACCAACAACAAAATAGACTTTTTTCTTTACAGTGTGTATCAAGTTTACTAAAGCCAGCCAGTTACATAACACTTACTTTGACTTATGACCTATTTGCTCAGTGCTTATACAAAAATTATCATGTATGATGATCTGAACATCCATTACCTACTAGGGATACCGTATATTTTAAAGTGCTTTTATTCTATCTTTTAATTTAGAACTACAGATAAAGACATCTGGGAGTATCACCTAAAATTAACGCTATACAAGTATGTTTTGAAATCATGCAAAATTTAAATGGCATATTAAATAAAAGTGTGTACGGAGTACTTCAAAATAGTAAAAAAAAAAAAAATAAAATTAAAATAATCCAGTCTCATTTTCTATCACTCCAGAATTCACACCAGGAAATGAAAAGGGAAAAAAAAAAAAAATTTAAAAAG
>VWZE01006809.1:672394-690529 GCA_013396675.1 Eubucco bourcierii | reverse complement strand
GTCCTCCGGCAGGAGCCGGGTCCGCCTGTACTAAGCGAGGCGAGGCAGAGCAGCGGCGGCGGCCGGCGGCGCAGCGCCCCCGCCGGAGGCTCCCATCGCCCGAGCCCGGGCCCCCGCCCCGCACCCCCGGCGCGGCACGGACGCTGGGGCGCTGGCACCGAAGCGGGCTGGAGGCCGGTGGAGGCTGCCGCGGAAGGGCCCCGGGACAGCTCGTCCCAGCGAGCTTACCCGGCAGCCGGCCCCGGCCCTCCCGCATGCCCCTGTCCTCGAGACACCTCCCGAGGCAGGCGGGCGACAGCGCTCCCCGAGTTGCTTCTCCTTCCCTTCCCCCAGCGCCTCCACTTTACAATTTCACAAAGCAGCGCAGCCGAAAAAGTTACAGGAGGTTTCGAGAGGTGCGGGCTGATGCCCTGGAGCCCCCTTGGCTGCTCGGGGTCACTCTGGGAAAAGAAGCATTAAGGTGTGACTTCAAATGCTGATTTTTTCGTTTGTTTTCCTCTTTCCCCGGTTTTAACGCTTTTCAGTCTGACCTAACACAGCTGAAACGAGATGAGCTAAGAAAGCAAGTCTTTCTACAAACAGCTCCTTCCTAATCCAAGTGGTCCTTGCCAATTTTCTTTTTCTGCTACAGGGAGAAAAACAAATCAAGAAAACCTTATGCAACTATCGTTTCACTTGTATTGATATACCTGCAAACCTACTGGTCTGCCAATACAAGTAGTAATGCAACTACCTTTGTTCAATTTCCCTTCAAGCAGACTCCCCAGAGCAGCTGTTGTGCAATATTTTGCTTCTGTCAATCTTTTGTAATTTTTCTTAAAATTTGTTTAAACTTCAGACATCTGCCAGACACAGGTTGACACACTGACGACAGTTATCTGACTTATCTGCCAAACAAAAGACCATGCATTATATCTATTTTCTCACTCATATGAATTTTCTGCCGAATTTTCTTCTTTTACAGCAAGCTGCAACCAAGCACACTTAACCCAGGGCACTGTTTGCTGTGGACAAGTAAATAAGTTCAGTATTGCCTTCTGAGTACTGGTTAGATAAATTCTCCATAAACACACTGTGAACTCAGAAGGACCATTTCACCTCTATGACTGAACCCCCAAGCCCCACATTCACTACCCAGGCAGAGGGAGTGGACCCATAGTGCCATCACTGCATTCTACACTGAAGCATGCTTGAGGTGCCCAACCTACAGGAAAGTTTTTATCAAACCTATTGCCCAGAAATTAAGATTTTTTAATTTATTTTTTTTTTAAAGAAAGCACTCACATGAAAAAAATCTCCACGTTTACTCAGAAACAAGTAACTGTTGTACAAGAGCCACTGTGCCATGTTAGCACAGGTATGGAGACTTAAATATATTTAGCTACATGGAGCTATCATGCTTCAGCTCATCAGCACACCTCTGGTATCCATGTGCTTTGCTGCAAAGAGGTTAAATATGTCAGTCTAACCCTTAGTGAAGATGCTAAATATCAATATTTTATTTTGCAGTAAGGGCTGGTTATTTGGTCTAACCAATAAGTGATGAACTACTAAACCATTACTGAGACAATAATCCATTTGCCTGGTCCCTCTGGCATTCATTGCCCTTTAGTTTTCATCAGGACAAAGTCCTCTTGGCCACACCATCTCCACAAAGTTCATAAGCATTTTTCTAACCAGCCATTCTGAGATTAACAAAAATAAGTTCCTCTCAAACCAAAGAAGATATCCAAGTGTGGACAGAAGCTGTGTACTTTCCAAGCTATATTAAATGAGTCTCTGCACTTGGTAAGCTTAGGAAAGGCCAGAGCATCAGGTTTACTGTACATCAGCTCCCATAACTGTCTACTTCCATAAGCTTCCACCACCATGCTGGTGTGGTGCCTTCTGAGCTGATATCCCCTGCAGCATAACTGACATCATATAGCCACAAAGTTGCTTGCCTACCTCAAACCTGTATATATTTTCAAATGGCACTTAAAAAAAAAAAAAAAAAAAAAAAAAAAAAAGAAGGAAGGCATGTTTTAACACACGAGGTAATGGGTCATCTGACAAGTTTAAGTATGTTAGCACAAACAAGACAAGTTGCAATTTAATAATAGCTGGTTAAAATCATCATAATAAATTACTCTCAGTACTTTTTCCTATTCTTCATGTAACCCAAGATGCAAGCTAACGGGTATGAAGTTACATGAGCTGGCCTCATTTTTCCCCAAAGCTTCAAACATGGACCTGCATTTTCTCTCACATGAAATAGGCAAGATTTAGTTCTTTTACTGTAGAACACATTCATTGCCATAAAAATCTTAGAAAAGAAAAAACTAAATTTGCACTGGCAAAGTCAGACATAGTCCAATACCAGCCATGCTGACTAACTGCTTCTTTGCCACAGTACCTGCCCTGAAGTGGCTTTCAGTAGGATTATAAAATGAGCTAGAGGAACAGCTCAGGATAGGCTGTCACATGTGGTAGCACAGAATCACAGAATGGTAGGGGTTGGAAGTGACCTCTGGTGGTCATCTAGGCACACCCCCCCCCCGCCGCCATAGTGGTGCACAGGCAGGTTTTGACTAACTTCAGAGTTCGAACTCCAGCTGATCCCACCTCATGCCTCTTCTTCCCAACCTCTGAACCATACCCGTTCAGCTGTAGGCTGGATCATGTTGTGACTCAGACGAGTGGGTTGATCTTGCTACTATGAAATGTCCCAGCAAGAAGCAGTGAGGCCAGACAGCGAATAAAGGCAAAGTCTTTTTGTCTGTATTGATTCTCTGCCCTGATTCACGTATCTCCAAAAATGTGTGTCACCATGATGGCAAGGCAGAAACTGTTTAAGCCAACACTTCTGCCAAGAAAATGTACAGGGGGAAAATGGTATCAGTCATCTCCTAAGACAGACTTTTTTTCTTTTGTAAGCAACATAAGCGATGGATTTAATGATTAAGATAAAAACTTATGTCTATGCATATGGTGGACTGTTTTCTTCCAAACTCCAAGTGATTAACTCATAGATACAACTCTCTGGAGTTAACCCACCACATGTAGTGAAACATGCCTTATCTGTTTATGACTGGCCTTATTTACAATTTTTGACTTTTGGAAAATGCTACCTCACAGCAAACAAGAGAAATTCAAATGCAGATACATCACCACTTCAAATACATTCTAATCCAAATTTCAGGTGCAATACATATACCATATACAAAAGAACAGATGGGGGCTTCACAACAGAAGCATTACCAGGTCATACATTTAATTTGGTACTCCATTGATTTAAAGTGCACAAAGATGATTCTAAGATCTTCATTTGGTTTCTAATATCATAACAATCACAAAGTGAGGTTAAGCTTAAAGTATCTAGCTACAAAAGGACAAGCAAAAAAAGAAACTAATTTTTTCTCCACCTGGCAATTCTAGTGTAACACAAAGGCAATTTACCATCTAGTACCCTTTTATACTTCCATGCTACGTATCAGCTTGAACCACTCTCTTCTGTGAATACTTTGTGATCTACGACAAAGCATGGATTAAACAGGACTCTGATCTCTTATTTTATCACATTTGAAAGGTTTTGGAAGTTCTCCATTTCTAACCCATACTACTACAGTCTTCAGAGATAAAATTCCATTTCTAAAAGTAAAAAAAAAATGTAATTAAAGGTTCCAAACAGTTTCCAAAGCATGTTTTTTCCTCTTCCCTGAACTCTCTTCTTCTGAGTATGAACCATAGGTAGAACCCAAAATGGACTGGCAGAATGTCATACAGCCAAGAAACATATTTTCTGCATTAATTACATACTATTGTAAATTCAATTTAAAGCCATTACATTTAAGATGTCATATCTAACAAGCATGCTATTAGCAATAAAATCTGAACAGTAATGTAAGTTAGATAATTGAAACAGCTTTCTACATAGAAAGCACCAATTTATGACTATTCTTAGGGCTTTCACAGACAGACTTTTAGCAACTACTACTGAACATGCTGAAGGTGTCTTACTTCCCAGTGATCTGTGACGTCTTTCCATACTGCAGCTAAAGGTTATTACCCTTGTGATAGAGATGGCATAACAGGACACTCCAACACAAAGCCTATCATTACATTTAATTCACTGATGAATGTGAATTTAAGGTGGGAACCCAAACAAGCTGGAGTGTGCCCTTTTTCCTCTATAGGTGATACCTTCCCAGAGAGCATCAGCATAGGTAGGTAGCATCAGGTCTCAAGGTAGCCTGAGCTCACCAAGTGTCATCAGATCTTGTCTAGTAACACAATGCAAACAGAGATATCAATGGAGAAGCAGAGGCAGTACCCCTTTAAGAAAGTATTCCTGACAACAATATCTGACGTAAGTATAGATCTTCAAATCTCACCTTAACTCTAGAAATCTCAGCTTTCCTTACTCCCTCATTCACATTCCCAACAGCAGTCTTTTAACTGGTGTTGAAGCAGCATGGTGTGTGGCCCTTTCTTACAGAAACACTGCGACAAAAGTATTTTGACCTGTGTCCATTTTACACTAAGTGCTAAGTGCTGGTGTGGGTAAAATGTGTTGCATTGCACAACTGAAATGATAGTGTAGTCCTGCTTTCCAGAAATGGAAATAAAGGGTTGAGAAAATGAATACAGAAAGGACTGAAAAACAATGTAGATGAATGGACCACGAGTTGAGGAGATGCAAGAAAAAACTGCAATAAATAATTATTTGGGGGGCATCAGAAAATGACTCATCGCTAATGACATGTGTTGTCAGCTGCTAGCACAGGCAGTACAAAACTGGTTTGAACAGTACATGATGGAAATCCAATGAGAATACAAACTGACATATTTTCTTTAAAGTAATCAAAATAGCCCTATGCTTTTCTAGCA
The DNA here is from genome assembly GCA_013396675.1 of Eubucco bourcierii. Taxonomy (NCBI): domain Eukaryota; kingdom Metazoa; phylum Chordata; class Aves; order Piciformes; family Ramphastidae; genus Eubucco; species Eubucco bourcierii. The sequence continues at coordinate 685,660 of VWZE01006809.1, read as the reverse complement.
AATAAACTCTTAAATATACTCTTTAAGAAGAAAATATGGAATGCCAGGTGGCACCATTTCTAGGGGAAAAAAAAAAGTAATTATTTAGAATGTGTGGGATCACACAGATTAACAGATAATGCAAGTATCAGGTGTCAGAGGAAGTAGAATACAGACAACGAAACAAAGAGACTTAGTACACTGCTGTCTTTCAAGAAACAACACAGGAAACTACCTAGAAAAAATAAAGGTTATTACACAAAATTCACTGTTTAATAGCAATAGGAGATGGACATTACACAAGTAATGGACAAGACCATCAGAAGGGAGGCTCATAGAACAGGATCATACAATAACTCATGTTGGAAAGACCTCAAAGGTCAGCAAGTTCAATCTCCTTCTCAAAGCAAATCCAATAGAGTCAGATGCTAAAATGGTTTAGAAATATTTCTGAGATTAAATTCATTATTTACTAGTTGTGTAACACAGTTCTGAAATCTGATGGTGGGACACTATTTGAAATAACTTATGCCCCAAACAACCCAAGTACAGACAAAAAGATCAGGGCATAAAGGTGATATTCAGATGGCCTAAATCACATCTCAACATCTTTGTCTAGTATTTTCTGTTAGATAGATCTAAGGAGCTCTGTGATCAGATGCTTTTGAATTGCCTTTCACAGATACCTAGTTATCTCTTCTTACTAAACACAAAAATTTAGCAGAGTGCATATGCTTCCTCCTATTCATCAGTAACCTCCTTTAAGGCAGTAAAATAAATATAATTATTATTTTAAAGCTCTGAAAGAAAACAATTCATATAGAAACTAGATCATCACAGTGCTGTTGAAAAAGAAACCTAGATGGCATAAGTACAGGAGATAGAACTCAGTCTCTGCCTTGTCCCCAAGGCCATTACTAAGATCTCTTATGGAATATGCTCCTACACCATGTGATGTGGTCACATCCATGCAGCTGAAAATTCCCCAGTTTCAGTTTGGGATATACATGTCAAGGAACATGAAGAAAAGTAAGAAGAAAAATACCCAAATCACAACACAGAAAAACTCAACTTGGTCTAACAAAATTTCTAATCCTTACAATGATAGAAGCCAGCTAATGAATGTCTATCACAATAGTGTCCCAAATTCTAGTCAAACAAGGAAGGTTTAGGAGATAAAAGATAGCTGAAAGCCTGAGCTTCAACTCAACAAGTTTATACATGTCCAAGACAGCTGACTTCACTTTCTTGAAGTGTGAGCATGTTAACTAAGTATAGTCAAGAAACTCTCACTGGTTGGAAAAAAAGCTTCAAAATAACATGGTCAAGCTAACAATTTTAAAATAGGTTCTTTTTGCCTATCAAGACAGTTTAAAGCAAGTGAAATGAAAGAACACATTAATTCACAAAGCTAAACTGAACATATTCCTAAAACAATATTTATAGTAAGTTGACAGTAATTTAAATGCCCACTGACAGTATCTGGTTAATGAGCCTTGAGATCAAGATTTTCTGCTTGTCCATGAAGTAGGTAGACAATCAACAGTACTTTCTCTGTTCTGTTCTACTGGCATATCCTTATCTGAGAAGGATGTAGAGCACACAAAGTGTATGTGAGAGTTTACCAGGTTTTTGTATTTATTCTTTAGCAACAAACACATTGGAAACAGAAATGATGGTATCTCCAAGCCGTACAGGGCTCAATAGGACAAAGAATACTCTCCCACTCCATGACAAAAAGAGCAACAGAATAGCCAGCCATGAGCCAACTCTTACTGCTACAGGAAAGATCTTAGGGAAATAACTTCTTTAAACAATCTTGCTTACAGATCATTTACGTCCTGAGTCACACCCCCATTTCTGGGCCCAGTTCTCTCCTAAATGGTTTCTGGGAGACATAGGCAGAAAAATAAATCAGAACTCCTGCTGAATCTGTTTTTCGCTTTCCTTTGCATAAATCTCTACCAGGATGCTTGATGCAAGGTTAATTATGCAAAACATGAACTAGGAAAAATTCTGTGTCAGAAGACTGAAGTAGCACTGAAAGTCAGCATTTCCCAGAGCCCTGTGGCTTCTATAGCCCATCTCCTCTGCTCCCTCTAGAGCAATTCTGCTGTGAGCTGTTCTTCCTAAACTTACATCCCTATGGGTTAGAGAACGTTAACTGTGGCACAGTGTTTGCCCAGGGGGCTGAAAGTAAAACTGGTGAGAATTCTATCGGTTTCATTTAATTTCTGCTTTAAAAAACAAAAGCAAAACAAAACCACCAACCACCAGTTACAGTTATACTGGAGATCTTGTCCTTGAGGCTGACTAGCAGAAGCCTGCATCCACATTATCTCAGACTCCCAAACAAAGCAGCCACACATGAACTGTGTTGGGGGCAGTGCATGCCCCACACAAATGCCAAGGCCAGTCCCAAGAACCCTTTGGAAGAGTGTTGGCAGGTTCAGGTCTTAACTGTACAAGCAGCCACTGCAATAACCTCCCAACAGGGATGATGCCATCCACTGACTCCAGACTTCCCAGTTGTTTTTTTTTATGAGCACAAACATGACCACTTTGAAGAAGCTGAGTGCTTTTAGGTGCCAGAACACTATTGCTAACTAAAATCATGCCACTAACTATACAAAACACAAGCACAGCCATGAATTAACCCAATTCATAAATGTGAAATGTAAGGAAATTGAAGTGAATTATTCTTTTAATTTTTAATTTAATTTCAAAATTCCCTTTTCCAAGCCTTTCTTCACAAGGACAAGTATTTGGCTCATTTCTAAGTGAGGTTCTTATCTCATGCAGTTCTGTGGGCCGTGGTAAGAAAAAAAACCAAACCTATATTCACTTGCTTTTATTACAAGGTGTAGGTGGAGGGGTAACAGAGGAGAAAGAAAAAAAGTTGGACTAGAAACAAAAATACAAGCAACAGAAAATGGGAACTAGGAAACAAGGACCTCCTGGATAGGCTGGAAGAGAAAAACTGACCAAATGAAAGGAAGACGGCAAGCCTTTTGAAGCATTTAACAGAAGCTTTCAGAGCACGTATATTGAGGGTAAGAGGAGGCCTTCATCATTCAGACATCTAATAGAAAACCAAAATAACAGAACAAACAGTCCAACATGTTTGTGAAAATGTTGAGGACAACTGTTTCACAAAGTTGAGGATGCCAGAAGAGCAGTTACTTCACACTTCACTCTATTAGGGCAGGCTCCATTTTAAACATCTCAATGTGTACAGTGATTTGGCTGCAAGTGGTAACGAGAAGCATTCACTGTGCCAAGGAAGGGGAAAAATGAGAGCAGTAGAAGGAGAACAAATTTTTATCTTCTATTAGCTGAAATAAGAAAAGCAAATTTCAACAAAGTCTTTGAACTTGTTGCTAAAAATCTCTTGAGAATGTGATTTAAAGGAGGACTGGCAATCGTTACACTGCAATACACACAACGGCAAAATGCTCCAGCACAAGTGAGAGATAGAAAATGTAGCATGAGCCATACAGGCTGCATCAAAAGCATCCAGTACTAAGGGTCTAAAACTAAAAAGAATCATATTAAGGAGGAAACAAGGGCATTTTAATGAATATAAAGGATCAGCATAAACTGTCAGGGATAAAAATCAAAAGAGATAAAAGCACAGCATGCATTATTACAACTGTGCAATATAAAAGGCAAACAAAGTTTCAGAAATATTTTAGAAGTAAGAATAAAACCACCAAAGTTTAGTACATAACAATGCTAAAAAAGAACAAACTGATAATAAAAGGATCAAATGCTGTTCTCTGTATTTCAGCCTTCATAAAACAGCTTTATTGTATCTAATACTAAAAACTGATTTTATTATTAGGCTAAATAATCAGGGAACTTTAAGTCAGCAGGACTGGAAAGAAACACACATCATATTTCAGCCACAAACTGAAGTAATCTCTGAACTAGGAGTGACTACCTTCCATAACACAGTCCTAGCGAAATTGCCCTAAGACAAGTCAGCAACAATGCCTTTATATGCAAATTATTGTCAGGCAAGGAGAACATCACAAGAAAGTTCCTTCCTCCAGATCCTGCATGAGGGAATTCACACACACAGAAGGGTCACATACTACATGTGGCTTAGGCTGGGGCTATAAGCACTTCAGAGGGCAATGTCTTCAGAAAAATCACTCTGACAAATAGCAAAGCAGTTCATACAAACCAAGGGAAGAGTAGCAAACTTTGGATCAGGTAAGCCAAAATTACGCTGCTGTAGAATTTAAGCCTGTTCAGTGCAAAACTAAAAGTTTATTATAAAAAAATCATTCTCCATTTCAGCTGTGGAGTCTTAACTGTGAGTAATGCAAGACAAAACCGCCCTAATCAGCAGCTAAGAATATTTACTTTATACTTTAGGAAACTAGTTACTGAAATCAGTTGCCTAGAGCTGCAATGGAATTGTATTCAAAAAATACTTGAAAAGCAAGCTGGAGAAATATTTGTCAGAAATGGCAGAGAAACAATACAGAAGGATGAACAAGATCAACCTGAAATCTTTTTTTGGGCACACAGTTCCATTCACCTGTAGCAAAACAGCAAAAAAAACCATTCATTTTATTTAGAAGAATTTGTGGTTCTGAACTCTGCTAATCAGGGGGGAAAAAAAATAATTCACACTATTTATGAAATGGCCTACTAATAAATATCCCACATTTTAATAAGGCATAGCTTCCCCCCTTTATTATTAACAATATGACACCATCTTACCATGTTTTGTTGAGCAAACTTTCACTGAGAACATTGTAGGCAGTCTTCACTGTGAGACAAAGACACCACTAACAGAACAGGCAAAGTTCCATGAAGCCTGGATGTTCCCTAGCCAAGGCTTCCAGATAGTACTCTTGAATGGTCATGTAAGATGCTAGCAAATGTTCATTGGCAAACCCTGCACATTTGGACCACATCTTCACTACTAAAAATTCCTTCTGCCCTACTGTGTCATGCTCATGACTGAACTGCACATATACTCCAAGGAGTATAAAGATATAGCAGACAAAACTAAAAACTGCTACATTTTTCTGAAGTTCATTTTTTTCCCCCTGATAGCTCAATTAAAGCTATTTTTGGCAAGAATTGATTGTCATTAATGATGCAGCGGAAGACCAAAAAAGGTGTCTCTCTTTTTTTTTTTTTTTTCCCTCCTTCCCCCCAAAGCCAAAAGTCCATGGGGGTACATCTTAGTTGATACAGTTTCCAGGATTTTCTTTAGGAAAAGCAATTAGAATGATGACAAATACAAAACTGAAATTTAGTAATTACAAATTTATATTGGAACAGCTGGCAATAGGGTTTGGTGCATGTGGGATTTAATAAAAATACTTCAAAAAATGTGACAGGGAAGAATACTCCAAAAGAAGTAAGATTTTGTGTGACTATTATAATGCCTATATATTGATATACTTGTAGGGAGAGGTTTTTAGACTATCAGAAACATAAACCATCTTACTTACGTTGTTATTTTAGGGTACCTTGAATGTTCAATTTAAGCATGTTTCTGAGGATCAAAGTGAGAACTGAAGTTCCTTATTTAATGAATACTGTTTGGGGCAGGAATCAGTCAGATGAGAAAAACTTGTATGCCTATATGCTACGAAGAACCCTCTCAACAGCATCTCCTTTTAAAACAAGCAACCAACCAGCACATATAACACATCTACAGGCTGTAAAAATCTCTCACAATCTCCTATCTCAAGAACACCTATATTGAAGAACCCAAAGGAGTCAGCCTAACAACCACATACCCTCAAATTGCAGGCAACTTTGTAGATACTACTTTAAGCTGACAGTCCTACCAAAAGCTCTAACTCTGTCTCTCCTCTCTCATGCTATCACAAACACATTTCCTTGCCAGGTTAGTTTTAACCCAGATCAGTTTCCCAATGCAGTTCCACATGGCTATACAAATGTCTGGGTCAGCACAAGGGACAGAACAAACAGCTGGTAGCAGAGGGAGAGCAGCACTGCTGCTTCTTTTGGCTGCCAGGACCAGCTCAAGATTTATGGTGTTTAGAGAAAATAACCACCTGATGCATCCCATACACTCACTGCATATGTTTCTCTAAGTAATAAATATCCTAGATTTTAAGAGCTTTTTCCTACTTCATCTTATTTCCTTTCACAAGCACCTGTAGTGCTATTAGAAGAACTTACTCAACCTAGTTCAAGAAGCAAGTACCCAAACTTATTTTGACTAATGTAGGAATGACAGGAATGGGAATGTCTAGTTCCATCCTTCTAGTAAAAACAGAAAAACAACAACAAAGTAAAAAAAAAAAGGGAGGGGAGGGGGAGGCAGCAGGGAGGGAATCAATTCAAGTTACTGGCAAACAGCACTTGCTACAGTAAAATCTTCCTTATCCAAGCTGTATGAATGATACAGCTTGCAAGAACTGGCAATCCAATATATTGAAGACAGAAAGGAGAAAAAGCTTTCAATATTTTTTTTTCTGTTAGTCACTTATCTGTTTACCATTGAGTAACATTTTAGTGCACCTAGAATAGCATTTATTAAAATGTGAAATCCACAGCATCAGCGTATGGTTAATATAAGGGAGTAATCATAGTGGTGGATAAGGGAATTCTGTTTTCCCTAGTTCTGGATGACCCTGCCACCTGGGCCAGATGGGCCAAGGGAGAAAAAAAAATAAAAGCAAACCCAACTCCAGCCTGAGAAAGGCAGAGCTTACTTATCCTCAGCAAGCTAACTGCCTTTGAAAACGATCTCTAAACTCAAATGACGACAAAGAATAGAAACGTCCATTTCCAATTACTTACCTTATGAAAGAACAATGACAAGAAGTTAGTAGGAGTTGAACATACTAATGAGATAGGAAAAAAACCCCAAAACAATATCAACAAGCAAAGCCAAGAAAGTTGAAGCATTTTATTGTTTCAAGCTGGGAAAAATCTCCAGGATGAAAAGATATCTGGTGTGTAGACGCCTTAGAGTGTAGAAACCAAGAAAATGGGTCCTTATTCCTACTCCTGTAAAGCCATGTTTTATGGCCAATATACATAATGCACTGGGATTTCACAGTCATCAGACTTGGTCTGTCACTATCCTGTCTAATAGCTCTTGAAGGTTCTCTCACAACAGGCACTACAAAAGTTCAATGGATCATCAGATACAAACATCGACAAACTAACAACTGCCATATTAAACAAAAATAAATACATTTGCAAATGCAGACTTTCAAATTGTGAAAACTATACTGAGGTTACAGAAAAATATCTGGTTCCAGCATTAAACCTAATCTCACTTCAAAATGCAAGTGAAGACACCATGTTAACTGATGTATCAGCAACTCTGATGATGTGATAAAACAATTCTGTAACTATGTTTTTCTACATAATTCTGTTATACTATGTGTAACAACTTTCATAGTCATCCCTCACATCAGTTGCATCACAAACTGAAAATCAAAAGATTAATACAGAGGTAACTCACCAGAGGTTATTTACCTCCTGAGCAAAACAGCATTGTGAGCAGTCTAAGCCCAGCTCCTATGCAAGAACTATATAAGACAGCTGGAAAATTGCTTGGTAATATGAATATGACGGAGGAAGTCATGAAGCATGGGCTGGCAATGAAGATGACCCAAAGTTTCCACAGGACCATGCTGCACACAGCTTGGTCCTATTCTATGACGGACTAGAAAGGCTTTCAAAGAGTCTGTGTCATGTCTTGACTGCGAAAGCCTGCTCCCATGCCTCATCTCTTCACACTGTGATCAAGTACCTACCTTCTGGCTTCTGTCCAAACATTTTGATACATGGTTTGTACAGGCAGAAGTATAGGGCACTGTTTGCTTTAAAACCTTAACCCTCACTGTACAATAGTTGTACAATGCCTATCCAAAGACCCATCCTGACTTTCCCTAACTGGGAACAGGTATTTAGAAACATTTTTATTGTGTAACACAATATAGACATTACATTTGCAATTGTTACATTTTGAAGTAAGAAGGGGGCTAATGAGTAAAGATACAAGTATCACACAGAAGGTGTGTGACAACCTAAAGAAACACAGATGAGCTATAAAGAGAAGCCATCCACCATATTCAGGTTTTTCTGAAACAAGTGTAGGTATCTTGAAATATCAGCCCATTTAATGCAAATGCAGCTGAACTAATGATAAAAAAATTCTTAAACAACCATTTTCTGGAAAAAAAACATGCTATGCTTACATGTCCTCAAACCTATCTATCTAAAATCTGTGGCCTTGGAGAACCCACTGCAGCTTATGTTGGCCACAGTAATGAAAAACTAGGGTGAAAACTAAAACATAGGTAATTGAACACACAAAGTTTTCCACAAATGCCATGCCCTTTAAAAATCATTATCCTATGCTGGTTTAAATTAGACACATTCGTAAAAATTATTTGTAACACACATCAAAAGCTGATGGATGCTGACAATAAACTGTAAAATAATGTTAGATACTGTCTTACAAAGTAACTGTTCCCATGATCACAATCAATGGGACTTCTGCTACTAAATTTTTTGCTAAGATACATCTGTGCTGCTTATAACCCATATAGATTAAGAAAGCTCTAGTACTTAAAATAGATTACAAAAATGTTTGCTGCACCTGTACAATACTATTCTGATACATTTTCATGAGTACCCAGCTGTTCATACAATGACAATGTAGTTGAAACAGAACCAAGGCTCTTCCCCTGAACCTTTCTTTTGATAACTTTCCTGTTCTTCAGGTTCATTACTTGATGGAGTTCAGGTACCATTCAAGTACAGGACTTAATTTTCCAAGATTTCAGGCCATATAATGACATGGCCTCTAATTATTTCTATTTTTCCTATACAATACCAGCAAGACTTCTTTTCAAATCACATATCTAGAAGTTTCTTTCCCCTACATCACACTGTATCTTCCACAATTGATTTATTTATTTCTTTTTAAGTTTTGTAAATGCAATCTCACCTTTTAAATTCATTTGGAAGCCAATACGACAAAAGCATTTTCCTTCTTCACTGCTTTGATTATAGTTTTGCGTTCTTCCATCTTCCTGATGAACCATATCATGAACAACCTCCTTACTCTCAATTTCAAGACCCTGCATGGCCTATTCTATCTCTGCCTTTTAAATGTGACCCACTGCTCTATACAGATATCCAGTTGTCAGAATGCAAGGGAGAAAACACAAATGTTTGTCTAGCACTTCAGGCCAGAAACAAGTTGCCTGTGAAAATCCTCAGGGTGACAACGTTACCCTCCTTTAAATATATCCTCCAAGTCTGATGCCTGTGAATCATTCACCGATGCTGAGATAGCCAGAGTACTTGAACTTGTTCTTTTGGTCACAGCATTCTCACAGCTCCCTTGTGCTTTCCCAATACATTTCTTACACTTACATGCTGTCTTATCTTTACATTTAAATTAAGAAACTGTTTGTGCAGAAGCAATCTTTGCTTATGCATTTGTACTGTGTGTAGTATAATGGTGCCCTGGCCTCTAGGCACAATTACAATATAAATAATAAAAATGAACTATTCACCTTAGATGAAGCCTCCTGACAATGCTATTTCTGAAGCTATATCCTTCAAACAATGACAAAAAGCTGTTCTAGCATCATGCTTTACCATGGGCAACTCTCCAGGTTACTGATGCCACTGATTGCTGGTTCATCACTATAGGAAAGTTCAGCCATTCCCTACACATATCCGGGCCCACAGTACCACTGGAATTTTAGACTGATAATCAGGTAAAATTCAAGATGACAGAGACTTACTGAAAAACCTTGTGGTCCCTCAGCATAAGCCTACTTCTGGGAAGAGCTGAGATCCTTCGCACCTCACAGAAGCAGACTCAAGGCAGTTTTCCATCTGTCTGCTTAAACTCATCAAATTTGCTTAAAAACATGGTTTTCAAGAAGGTAAAATGCCAACCTACAGCATTCACCAATATGGCATTGCTCCTTAATGGAGGCATCCACAGCTGAGGAATTACTCTGTTTGGCTTTGCTGGTTTAATGCAGGACTCTTCATTTTATCATTACTTAGACTGCACTTAGACTGAACATTCAGTGGAACATTTTCTATAATGGGATAAAGCAGTTGAACAATTTGACTGGCTAATAGTGATTTAGACATGTGATTACAGTACAGAAAATGGTCTGACATATGCTCTTTTATCTGGTTTACATGAGGCACATTAATCCAACTGGAAAGCACAGAACTGAAAGGAAAGATAGACCAAGCAGCCATAAAGAAACAAAAAAGAAAATATTTTTACTTCTTTTATTTCTGCATTTGCTAATTTTGTCAATAGCAAAACTTAGAAAAAAATATATATTTCCTTGCCCAGATGAATGCAACTAAAAATGATCAGTCTGTACTGTTCTGTGGAAGTTAGGATACAACTATTTTCAATAAAATTCCAGTTTCAAAAGTATTTATTAGTTATGTCATAGCACCTTTATCCACATTAAAAATCTTCCATAAAGATGCAGAAAGATACTTAGCATCACACCAGACAGGAACAATCATAGTGTGAAGAAAAAGACTATTGATTGACTTTAATGTTTGTCTCAGCTAATTTCATTGTCAGCTCTTATATAAACACTTGTCATGTCAGCATAAGTATGTATTTTTACAGAAAACTTAATTTATTCCTAAAACTAGTCAACAATATCCCTATGACACCAAAAACCTGAAAAGAGAAATGCCTCTTAGCACCCATTTTTCATCAAGAGTGTACACAATTTCAAACTGGTCTACGAGGCACAGAAATTTTCATAAATAACACTATCATGGGTTTTCTGCAGACATTTCAGTTGTATTTGCATTTTTCTTCCTAAAACTTCTTTTAAAATAAACCATTCAAAGGTTGCCTTCACAAGGTTTGGATTCTATATGTAGAAATAAACCCAAAGTATGTAAAAGTAAGGTTAAAGAAGATGAGCTGAAAAACTTTATATTATGTGTGTTTGCCAACTACTTTCAGCTATCATTACATGAAAATTTGGATCAAGCTAATATATAAAATAATTAAGAGAGGTTGCTGCAAACAATACATCTCCATCAAAACCTAGGGTGAACATCAATCTTTTTGAAGGGAAACTTTAATCAATGACAACAAAAAATATTCCCTATGCTACAAACTAATGACAGCTCTCTCCTGTGATATTTATGTGACAGATAACTGTAAAAACAAACAGAGGAAAGCAGCGTCTTTGCCTATGCTTATATACAGCCCAGCAGAAGGTCTGGCTGGCGTTCTGGACTTCGCCTGTAACATTATGGTTGGCCTCGATGATCTTAAAAGGTCTTTCCAACCTCAATGACCGATTCAGAAGCTGACGGTGAGGTCTGCAGTGTGCGTTGAGCAAAGCGCCAGCGCTCACCTGGTTGAACAGTTCCAGGGGCGTCAAACCGAAAGCGTCCCTCACAACAAAGGGAAACAAACTCCGAGACCCCTAGGCACCGACAGACTCCACGGCGCAGTGGGTGTCTTGCCAACAACCATTGCTCTTCTCCCAGTGCGCTCGCCCAGCTTTGCACTATTACTGCTGCCGTCAGGTATGCCATGGCAGGATCCATCCTACTCAAAAATAACCCCCAAGGCGCGCGGCCAGCACACGGCAGCGGCACTAACACCGAGGCGGCCAGGAGGCCTCTCCGCGCCCAGCCGCCTATCCGCGGTGAGCAGCCATGCCCGCCGGTTCGCCCGCCTCTCTCAGGGGGCACGTTGCCACGATGGGCTCCTCGCACCCGCGCTGCGGGAACTTCTGCGCGCGCGGCCGGAGAGGGAAAGCGAGATGGAGAGGCCCGTCAGGAGCGACTCCCACAGGGACGGGGCGGAGAGGGACGGGATACGACAGCAGCACGCCGCAGACCTCGGGGCCAGAGAACGTCCGCGCCCCCGGCGGGCAGAGGCCGCGGTGAAGGGAAATCTGCCAGAAGCGAGAAGAGGCATCCCCTGCCACCACTACCCCCGCCCCCCCCGCCTTGTGTTTGTTGTGCTTCGGCACCGTCCCGCCGGCGCGTCCCTCCGTGAGAGGCTGCCGCCTGACAGCTGCCCCAGCGTCGCCGGCCCCGCTCCCCACCTCCCAGGCACAGTCGGCGGAGAAACTGCTGCCTCAACTTCGCGTGTGCGCCTCCGCACCCGCCTGTATTGGGTGGGGGTGGGGGATTTCTCCTTGCCACCCGCAGAGAACTGTCTTTTCTTTCCCAAAAAGAGGAGGGGGGATTAAAAAGGGAAAGCGACGAGGAGCTACCATCAAGCACAGGGAGTAACTGCCAGACGACGCTAAAAGCAACCGAGCGTCCTGGAGAAGAGACCAAGAAAGGAGAAAGGGGAAGGTGCAACGGCAAGGAAAAAAAAAGGAGGAAGAGGGTGAAGGGGGAAGAGCTAAAGAGAAACTCTGAAGGAAGAGAATAAATTAATAGGGACAGCAAAAGAAAAGTGGAAAAGGGAGAGCAGGCGGAGGAAGACAAAGGTGAAAAAAGAGAAGGAGGAGGAGGGGAAAGTGCAAAGGGGAAAGAAGAAGAAAGACGGGCCCTTCTCAAAATGGCATTAGGCAAGAAGGAGGGGGCGACAAGCAGCGAGTCTCCGCTGACAGCTCAGCCTGCGCCTAGCCGCCTGCCCCCTGCCCCTCTCTGCCTCGCACACACAAACGCTGAACTTACTTCTTTCTGGCTCTCTGGAAAGGGGAAGCGCCATCTTTGCGAGGCCGGCCCCTAGGTCTTTTGTCTGTGGCTGCTGCTGCTGGGGGGGGAGCTCCAGGCTCGGGGGGTTGCTGCTGCTGAGGCGGCTCCACCACCGCCACCACCAGACTCTTGTCCTCCGTTGACATCCTAGTCAGCAGGACGAGAGAGACACATGGATGATGATGATGATGAAGATGGTGATGGGGATCCCGATGCTCCTCCTGCTCCCGCGGCTCCTCTCCTCCTCACCTCCGCCTCCTCCACCTCCGCCTCGCATTGCTGGCCTCAGCCGCCGCCGACCAGCACAGGTAGCAGGGGGAGCAGCATGGGGAGAACAGGAAGAGGGGAACGGGGGGCGAAGAGAAAGAGCGCAGAGGAAGGAAGGGTCTCACACACAGTAACACCCCCTTCCCGGCTCAGCGGGGTCTGTCGGGGCTGGGGGAGGTGGCGGACGAGGTGAAGAGAGCGAGCAAGAGGCGGCTGATCCCGCCGCTGGGCGCCCCCCCTCTCTTAGAGGCCCCGGGAGCTGGCGGCGGCTCTGACTCCTGCGCTGCCCGGCTGCGGCGGCCGCCGCTTCATTGTACACTGGCC